>RCUC01106747.1:0-13522 GCA_003697995.1 Taxidea taxus jeffersonii
CAGACGTCGAAAGCAGTCAGCTGATGTTATTCTCCTTAATCAGTGTTGAGTGGACAGGTAAGGGCCTCTCTCTAAGACCATCAATGAGGACGGAACAGAAGACACAGGGAAGAGGCATAACATGAGAGGAAAATAAACAGGACTCCTGCCTTGGCCCTGAGGTGGGGGGAAAATGTGGAGATTAGACAAAGTCCACGGTTGCACTGTGTGGAACAGAAATGATGCAGTGGCCGAGGGGATGGGGGCACTGTAGTGGCAACACACACACACACACACCAGCCAGACCTCAATGCCCTTTCTTCCTCCCTAACCAGGCCCTTCCCCCACGGCCCCTTCTGGTTTCCCCAGATTTGACTTGGGGCTCAGTCCCCTCTGTTTCTTCTTCTTCAGATGAGGGAAGCACCACAGGCTTCCCTGTGGGGTCCACGGTTGGCATTGCAGTTGGGGTCATGGTCGGACTGGCACTGGTGGCCACCCTAGGCTGTCTCCTGCTCCGCACAAGGACTGGAAGGTATGATGACATTTCCCACACGCTGATCCTGTCCCGCAGCTTCCCCCAGCCAGGAGGGAGACTCTGTCCCGACCTAGGATCCTGGACGGACTCTTCCAGGCTCCCAACTGCCCCCTGGATTTTCCTTCCCATTCCATCTGTCTCCTTCCTCGCCAGCTGCTGACCAGGGTGCTTCTCTCACAGCTTCCTTGAGTATAAATTAGGGATAATTAGGGAACAGCCCCTCAGGGTTGTCTGGTTCACTTGGCAAATCTATAGCAGTGCTGACAGGACTGAGTGCTCAGCAAAGGGCACCTCCTCTGGTTTGTTTAAGTCCCATACTCTGTGAGGGGAATTTGCAGCCTCAGGATCTGAGGATGCTCCTGGTCAGGTCCATGCAATGGAGAAGGGAACAGCCTGACAGGCCAGGGGGACCCTACCCCATTTCAGCATCTCCTGGCCTGAGGGGGTGAGAGTCTGGCCACAGCAGATGCACCACATTCAGGGACCCAACATACCCAGGGCTCCCCAAGCCTAAGTGTCCTGTACACAGAGCTGCAGTCTTGACCCTTCCACACAGTCAAACCCTCATGTTTGATTCCTTCCTGGATTTGATTCCTTCCATTTTTAGCACACTGTCTCCTAGTCACCCATCAGCCTGCAGGCCTTCCCCTCTGGGCTCCAAAGGCCTTTCCTTATCCCGTCTCCTGGGTCCTTCCTCTGCTAAACAGCACTGGTGGAGAGAGGGGTTCTCTGAGCCCCGCCTTGCTTGTCCCCTGCTCTGACACCAAAGCTGTGACCTCTCCCTGCAGCCCTCACACTTAAGCCTGATCTTTCCTAGGGCCAGCGGCTTGTGTGATCTCAGAGATCTCTGCTTCCCAGCATCCACCCCCCGTGAGTATCTCTTCCACCCTGGCGGGACTGGGAGCCCCATGGTCCTGCCCCAGTGTCCACTCCTACCAGTCATTCCCCTGGAGTCTCTGAACCTTTTTCTAGGGCTTTAACCCTGGGCATCTCAGCTGGCTGTACTCCCTGGCCTGTGGAGCTTGGATCATAGATCAATTCCTGGCCCTGACCAGACCCTAAAGTGGTCTCTCCCTCAGTGGTGCTCCTTCTTCCCTGGTTGTCTGAGAGTTGCAGACCTGTCCACTCTGGGGAGGGTGAGCCCAAATTTCTTCACAGCTCTGGTGCTAACTCCTGTGTCTGTTCCCAGGGCAAGGTCCAACCAGCAGCTCCACATCCCAGGTAAGCCCACCACCTCCATCACTCTTTCCACTGGGGTCCAGGCTGTGCAGGTTCAAGGCAGGACATCCAACCAATTCAGCAGCACAGAGCAGACCTTGCTTCTGCCAGGGTATCCAGGACATGGCTACTTGTTCTGGCCAGGCGTGGGCCCTTTTCTGGGCCAGGGCCACCCTCCTACCATGTCCTGAGTTGTCCCTGCTCCCTTGAGCTGGCCAATGGGAACAGTGGGCCCTGGGGGCATCAGCCAGGGGTCCTGGGCTAACAGGAATGGGGCAGAGGGGGCAGTGGGCAGTGGTCTGGGACTGGGGTGTGGGTCAGCAGGCTTGGAGAAGGCTGCTCAAGAGACAGAACTGGTCACTCCCATAGAGAAATGACCCTCCCTCTCTGTCTACCAACACCCATTCTCTCGTGTTTAGGACTCCCTGCCCAGCCCCATGACAGCCATTCCTATCTACCAGGTGAGTGTGGGGAGTGAATGTTCTGGTCCCTGAAGCCCAAGAGGGCTGAGGATCTGCCCAGCCTGCTCCCGGCTGTGCTTTGAGGTTCAGGAAACAGCATAACAGAGAGGAACAGGGGATACTGGGAGGAAATAGGCTCTCATAGAGCAGCCCAGGTTATCTAGAACCTTGAAGCCACCCATATGTGTTCTATGAAGGTGACGGGCTCAGAGGCCTCTTCTTCTTTTACAGGAATTACGACACCCAGATACAAACATTTACTGCCAGATCAACCACAAATTAGAAATGGCTTCTTAGTTTCCCCAGTACCTGGGGGCCACTGAGACCCAGAACTCTAGGTGGGGTCAGGAGCCACAGCCTCTGCCAGAGAACCAGCTCTAGGCTCTGAGGATATTCAGGAACATGGACCCAGGGTCAGGTTCATCACCTTCCTTCACTACCAACTGATGGGGGCAGCCTGGACGTGGTCATCTAACTGTGGAGCCACTTCCTGCAGTGATGTCCACAGCACCCTCAAATGCCCTGAGCGATGGAGACAGAGGCCAGTGCACACTCCCTGCGGCCCTCTCCATCTCTTGTTAGTAATGCTCCTTGTTAAAATGGAAAGAATGTGGACAGAACTAGATGAAGGCTCCCAACCCCTGGGAATAGCTGGGTTTCGTCAGCACCATGGACAGTGTCCCAGCCAAGCTCCTCCCAGGAGTTGAGCTGGGAGGAGACAATGAGGACCTGCTGGAGAGGCTGCATCCTACAGGAGGTAATAAGGCCGAATAGTATTACAGGAGCTATCCAATTCTGCTCTATCTGTAAACCCTTTGCACATGTCCAGCTGTTACTTGCTGGCATATCCATTTCAGCTCCCTGCTTGGCTGATTGCTGCCCCTAGAGGGTGGCCTCTGGGAGGCTGGGAGTCTGCTCCAGCCTCTTGGGGGAACCTCCTGGCCCCCGAGGGCCAGGCCCCTCTTTTGTCTACAATAAGGAAGGAATGTTTCACGAGTGACTTCGGGCCCTTGGTGCATGACCTTGGAAACACCCATCAGCCAGCCTGGAGCATCCCTGAGCACAGGGTCCTGTTTCCCAAGCCCCAGCTGAGCCCCCCAGGCAGCAGGGATGAGCAGAAACCTGGGCTGTTCTCCCAGCTGCCCCTGGCTGAGCCCTGTGTCTGATTTCAGGGTCCTTTGTCATCTGCTTGCCCTTCCCAGCAGAGCAAACATTCCACCCAAGGGATAAAAGGGGCCTGAAGATCTCCCAGGGTAGAATCCAACACCTGAGGGCTCCCGCATCTTCCTGTGACCCTTCAGAGGAAGAGAAGCAACTAGGGCCCTCACAGTCACCCTCATCTTCCTCTTCCCCATCCACATCCCACCCACAGAACAAACTCTAATGCTACAGACCCAGCCCTGCCCTTTTGTGGGGCTCAGGTCCATTGTGTCCACTCACAGGGACCAACATAAGGATCACCTGGGTGCTCTTATCTTTACTATTTCTTTCCTTCTGATTTTAGTTGGGTTCACTTTGCTCTAATTTTTTTAGTTCTTGTGGTACGAACTCTGATTGTTGATTTGATTTGAGATATTTCCTCTTTTATAATGTAAGCTTTCATACTACAAATTCCCCTCTCAGTACAGCATAAACAGCATCCCAAAATGGTAGAGCTTTTTTCTTGTAGTGTTTCTATTTTATTCTGTGTATTTTGTAGAGGCACCTGGGTGGCTCAGTCAGTTAAGCATCTGCCTTCAGCTCAGGTCATGATCCCAGGGTCCTGGAATCAAGCCCTGTGTTGGGCTCCCTGCTCACCAGGGAGCCTGCTTCTCCCTCTCCCTCAGTGATTCCCCTACTGGTGCTCACTCGCATGGTCTCTCTCTATCTCACTCTCCCTCCTTATCTCTCTCAAATAAAAAACTAAAAAATCTTTTAAAAATCTTTGTATTTTTCTATTTCCCTTGATATGTCCTTTTTGACTCATAGACTATTTACAAATATGTAGCTTGCTTTCCAAATGTTCTTGGAGATTTCTTGTTGTCTTTCTATTACTGATTTCTAGTTTGATTACTATTTCCAGAGAACTGACTCTGCTTTCAATTATTTTTTTAAAGATTTTATTTATTTATTTGACAGAAATCACAAGTAGGCAGAGAGGCAGACAGAGAGAGGAAGGGAAGCAGGCTCCCTGCTGAGCAGAGAGCCCAATGCAGGGCTCCATCCCAGGACCTTGAGATCATGACCTGAGCCATAGGCAGAGGCCTCAACCCCCTGAGCCACCCAGGCACCCCTCTGCTTTCAATTATTTTAAGTTTGCTTATGGGCACCTGTCTGGCTTGGGGGTGGAGCCTGTGACTCTTGATCTCGGGGCCATGAGTTCTAGCCCCATGTTGGGGGTAGAGTTGACTTCAAAACAAAATAAATGTGGTTAGCTTTTAGATATGACACCAAACATAAGCCACAGAGAAGGATGAATTAATTGGACATCTTTTCCCTTGGCTATTCTTTTTTTTTTTAAGATTTTATTTATCTATTTGACAGACAGAGATCACAAGTAGGCAGAGAGGCAGGCAGAGAGAGAGGAGGAAGCAGGCTCCCCGCTGAGCAGAGAGCCCGACTCGGGGCTTGATCCCAGGACCCTGAGATCATGACCCAAGCCGAAAGCAGAGGCTTAACCCACTGAGCCACCCAGGCGCCCCGCCTTGGCTATTCTTTAATAGTAGGTCAGCTGGCAACAAATTCTTGTAATTTTCCTTCATCACAATATTTCCTTAGTTCCCCCTTCCTCCTGAAGATCATTTTGCCAGATCAGGATTTGTAGTCAGCTTGAGAAACATGCCACTTCCTTCTGGCTTCCATGCTGTCGGGCACAAAACCTACCATCACTTAAATCAGTGTTCCTTAATATGCAATGGGTTGTTTCTCTGGCTGTTTTTCAAGGTTGGTTTTTTTCTCTCTCTTGTTTTTAGTCTCCAGAAGTTTGTATATGTCTTACTGTGATCGCTTATCATGCTCAGGGTTCCCTCAGCTTCTGGGACCATTATTTCTTCAGGTACCTTTTTCAGTCCATACTTTTTTCCTACTTCTGGTATCCAGCAGTGTCAATGTTAGAGTCTTCCTTTTTGTTTTAAGATTTATTTATTTATTTGAGAAAGAGAGGGAGAGAGAGCTCACTTGCAGTTGGGGAGAGGGCAGAGGGAGAGGGAGGGGCGGAATCCTCAAGCTGACTCCCTGCTTCAGGGCCCTGCTTGAGCACCAAGAGACCACAAGTCAAGGAGTATGGGCTGACTCCAGAAACTGGAGAAGGCAAGAAATTTGGTCCATTCCCAGAACCTCCAGAAAGGAATGTGGCCCCACCAATGTCTGTGTTATAGCCCAGTAACACCTATGTTGGACTTATTTTTTTTTTAATATGTTGGACTTCTGACCTCCAGAACTGTATGATAATAAATGTCAGTTGCTTGACACTATCTTTTGTTTGGTTGTTTGGTTGGCTTTTTAAATTAACATATAATGTATTATTTGTTTCAGGGGTACAAGTCTGTGATCATCAGTCTTACACAATTCACAGCACTCACCATAGCACATACCCTCCCCAATGTCCATCACCCAGTCACCCCATCCCTCCCACTCCTATCCCCTCCAGCAACCCTCAGTTTGTTTCCTGAGATTAAGAGTCTCTTATGGTTTGTGTCCCTCTCTGGTTTTGTCTTGTTTCATTTTTCCCTCCCTTCTCGTATGGTTCTCTGTCTTGTTTCTCAAATTCCTCATATCAATGAGATCATATAATAATTGTCTTTCTCTGATTGACTGATTTCATTTAGCATAATACCCTCTAGTTCCATCCACGTCATTGCAAATGGCAAGATTTTGTGAGTTTTGATGCCTGCGTAATATTTTATTGTATGTATATATATACATATATATATATATGTATATATATACACACCACATCTTCTTCTGTTGATGGACGTCTAGGCTCTTTCCATAGCTTAGATATTGCGGACATTGCTGTTATAAATACTGGGGTGCACGTGCCCCTTCAGATCACTACATTTGTATCTTTAGGGTAAATAAATACTCAGTAGTGTGATTGCTGGGTCCTAGGTAGCCCTATTTTCAACTTTTTGAGGAACGTGCATACTGTGTTCCAGAGTGGCTGCACCAGTTTGCATTCCCACCAACAGTGTAGGAGGGTTCACCTTTCTCCACATCCTCTCCAACATCTGTCGTTTCCTGATTGGTTAATATTAGCCATTCTGCCTGGTGTGAGGTGGTATCTCACTGTGGTTTTGATTTGTATTTCCCTGATGCCCAGTGATGCGGAGCACTTTTTCATGTGTCTCTTGGCCATCTGGATGTCTTCTTTGCAGAAATGTCTGTTCATGCCTTCTACCCATTTCTTGATTGGATTATTTGTTCTTTGGGTGTTGAGTTTGATAAGTTCTTTATAGATTTTGGATACTAACTAGCCCTTTATCTGATATGTCGTTTGCAAATATCTTCTCCCATTCTGTCAGTTGTCTTTCGGTTTTGTTCACTGTTTCTTTGCTGTGCAAAAGCTTTAGGTGAAGTCCTCATAGTTCATTTTTGCCCTTGCTTCCCTTGCCTTTGGCAATGTTTCTAGGAAGAAGTTGCTGTGGCTGAGGTTGAAGAGGTTGCTGCCTGTGTTCTCCTCAAGGATCTTGATGGATTTCTGTCTCACATTGAGGTCTTCCATCCATTTTGAGTCTGTTTTCATGTGTGGTGTAAGGAAATGGTCCTGTTTCATTCTTCTGCATGTGGCTGTCCAAGTATCCCAACACCATTTGTTGAAGAGACTGTCTTTTTTTTAAGATTTTATTTATTTATTTGACACACAGAGAGAGATCACAAGTAGGCAGAGAGGCAGGCAGAGAGAGAGAGGGAAGCAGGCTCCCCGCTGAGCAGAGAGCCCGATGCAGGGCTTGATCCCAGGACCCTGAGATCATGACCCGAGCCAAAGGCAGAGGCTTAACCCACTGAGCCACCCAGGTGCCCGAGACTGTCTTTTTTCCATTGGGTATTCTTTCCTGCTTTGTCGAAGATTAGTTGACCGTAGAGTTGAGGGCCCATTTCTGGGTTCTCTATTCTGTTCCATGGATCTACATGTCTGTTTTTATGCCAGTACCATGCTGTCTTGATGATGATAGCTTTGTAATAGAGTTAAAGTCACCATCTTCTTGGTAATTTGTTACAGCAGTAATAGGAAGCAAATATAGACTGTATATTAGATTATATTGTTGTACTAATATCAAATGAGGGGAGCTTGATTATCATACAGTGGATATATAGGAGAAAATCCTGATTCTTTTGGGATACAGGCTGAAGTAGTTAGGGTGAAGTAATATGATATCTATAACTTTCAGGTAATTCATCAAAAACATATATATAGGGACGCCTGGGTGGCTCAGTGGGTTAAGCCGCTGCCTTCGGCTCGGGTCGTGATCCCAGGGTCCTGGGATTGAGTCCCGCATCGGGCTCTCTGCTCGGCAGGGAGCCTGCTTTTCCCCTCCCTGCTCTGCCTGCCTCTCTGCCTACTTGTGTGATCTCTGTCTGTCAAATAAATAAATAAAACCTTTAAAAAACATATATATAATATATATATATATGTAAAAGGATTTGTGTGCATACACATGCATGCAATTAGCTCTATACAGATAGGCTACAAATGTGGCATTGGTAAATAAGCATGAAAGGTATCTGGGAGTCCCCTCTCACAGTCTTGCAAGTTTTCTCTAAATTTGTTATTTTTTTAATTGGAGGGGTGGCGCCCTATGTTTAGAAGTACACGCAAAAGTGTTTGCAAAGAATATTTTATGCTTTCTAATTTTTAATTCAGTGGGTGAAGGAGCAGAAGGGAGACAGGCTCAACAAGTTTCCATATGTTGATACTTTGATCTGGAGATGGGTATGTGGGGGTTATGATACCATTCTCTTTAGTATAATGAAGTAGAATCCACTTTTATATGTTTGTATACAAATTCTCTTTTATGTCTTTGAAATTTTCCATGTGAAAATATTTAAGGAAAGAGAGAAAAGATTTCTAGCACAGAAGTTTTATCAGTGAGTTCCACAGAACTTTCAAGAGAGATCATCTCAAAATCACAGAAGTTCATCCATAGAATGGAGAGGTTATATCACCCCAACTCATTCTGAGGTTAGTATAACCTTCAATTGAAATAGGAATAGCAACAAAAGTACAAAAAAGATGAAAATATCAGGTGAATCATACGCATGAACAGAGAGGTAAAAATGCTAGTCAAGGTATTCTCAAACCAAATCCAACAGTATATAGAATAAGACGGTACAACATGACTAAGTTAGGTTGGTCCCAGGAAAGCAATGCTGACTGAACATTACAGGTTTATAAACAGGGGCACCTGCAAGGTTCATCATTAAGTAATCGGCTCTTGATTTCAGCTCTAGTCACGATCTCAGAGTCCTGGGATTTATCCCTGGGTTGGAGTCTCAAGCTCAGTGGGGAGTCAGCCTGAGGATTTCTCTCCCTCTCCTCCAGCCCCTCCCTCATCTCAAATTAATTAATTAATTAATCTTTTTTATAAAGAAAAATTAAACATGGAAGGCAGCAGAAACTTCTAGGGTGCCAGCAACGTTGTGTGTCCTGATTTCGCTGCTAGATACATGGATGTGCTCAAATTTTGAAAGCACAGTAAGCAAAACACTTCATCCTGTAACAGTCCCCTTACCCCCTCAATTTCTTTTTCGATATGGACTCTGTGTTACCTTGTCTGGTAACAGTATTGACAGAGAGACCAAAAAATGCAACAGAGCAGAGAGTCCTGAACTCAACCCATGTATATATGGTCAAGGGATCTTTGACAAGGGTGTCAAGAATACACAGCGGGAGAGGACAGTCTCTTCGACAAGGATGTTGGGAAAAGTGGATATCCACGTGCAAAAGAAAGACACCACACACTTACTTTACACATACACAAAAAATCAACTCAAAATGGATAAATGACTTAAATATGTGACCCCATAAAACTCCTAAAAGAAAACATAGGGGAAAGTGTGATGACATTGGTCTCGGCAATGACTTCATGAATGTGATGCTGTTACAGGATCACAGAGTTCTTGTCTCACGAAGTCAAAGAGTGAATCCTACAGATACAAAAGAGTGAAGTGACTTGAAAGTTTATTAAGTGAAGGTGAGAGCAGAAAGGAAAGAAGAAGCTCTCTAGAGTGAGAGGGTCCTGAATGGGTTGCCACAAGGGCTTTCCATGGCAGTCTTTCCTTGAGAACTGACTGAGAAGCTTGTGGCCTTGAGATTCTCATGCCGTCTTGGATTGAGCACGGACTTTCGATAGCACTCTTAATGATTTAATTCTCCGAGATCTGGTCATTTTCTGTGATACACTGTAGCCACCAAAGAAAATTACTCCCGACCATCTGTGGGCAGGGGGTCTGTTTCCTTCTCTCTTGTTCACTCTGTCTTAGTGCATCTGCCTGCCAGGAATAGTCTCAGAGCCTAACCAGGGCCCCCCCTACCTCTTCCTGTCTGTACCTTAGTCCTTTGCTTATTCATTCCTCCCCCGGAATAGTTACCCTAACTACCCTAAAGGAATAGGAAGGACTATGACCCACCGCTCTGGCTGCTTCCTGCTGAAATGGGGTGGTGGCAGTCTGAATCCATCCGGGGTCGGTCTAGTGCCCCGAGGTACAGCTCTGGGGGGTCAAGATGGACAACAGATGATACAGGCATCAGCACATGCCAAAGGATAAGCATAAAACAAATAGGAAGCTTAAAACTGGGATCATCTAAACCCTTGTCCAATTTTAAAATGTCACAATTAAATGTGAGCTGGTTTCACTTTAAAGGACTAAATATGGGGAGGGTGCAGATGTCAAAACTGGGATCATCTATCTTACATGAGATTCCCAATTATCGATTTTACCAAACAGACCAGTGGATATTTTGATCTTATTTAACTGATCACGACTGTCCCCTGTGAAGTGGGACGTTTTGTGAGTTATCTGTAACGTTAAAACAATATGTGTGAAGAACCTTCTTGCTTCCTAAGTGGTGTGCCCATAGTAGATAATCAGGAGTGGCCCAGTTTTTGAGAAGTGCCTCTCTGACTTCACTTACTTTTTGGTTAAGTCTATCTAGCGCCAGGGAAGTTTTATTTAGAACCCTGCTAATTAAACATACTGTTTTCCTTATTTCATGTTTTAATCCTAGCATAAGTCTCCAAAGTCCCACCGAAGAGGCAGCCAAAACTATTGTGTTTGCTTCTCCGAAGTTTATCTCACATTGTCTAGCTTAGGCAAACAACATTTAAACAAACTTTTTTTATTAACATATAATGTGTTATCTGTTTCAGGGTATAGGTCTGTGATTCATCAGTCTTGGACAATTCACAGCGCTGGCAAACAACATTTCAAGATAATCAGAAATAGGATTTAACATCTACAAAGGTGGGTTACTGAAACATAATTTCTCCCTATAATACCCCTCATTTTCAGAGATGGCCGAATCAAGACTAATGTATTTGCAAAACAAGTCCAGTTTTAACAAACTTGTCCTAATTATTAACAGAAGCTCAGCAAGAATAGCAAGTGGCCATGTAGCTCTTTTAAAATTGGCTTTGCTGGAATTTTTTCCAAGGAATCTCTAGGTTGATCTTTCAGTAGCCTCTCCAGGCCCAAAGCCAAGCCTAGTACTTACCATCAGATGTGCCTGCAATACCTGGGCAGGTGAATTCCTCTTCACGAGGTCCCCAAAGTACCTGAGATTCCTGCACCTGCCAGGAAATGACATGCTTTACTCACCTGGTGAGGCTGCTGGGAACTCTGCAAGCAAGGTATCAGGCCAGCAGTTCCAAGGGGTTTTTTGGCTCCATGTTTCATAAACCTCAGGGCCTTAAAGCTGTCTGGTCATATCTGAGTCTATGCACGTCTTTCTCAACTATGACATTGCAGTCGAAGCCTTGGTAAAATGACCAGTGTTTTCAATGATGTCCGATCACAAGGAGAGCAGATGCTTGTTGAACTCATGCAAATGACTGTAGTTGCCATGGAAGAAAGAATACTTACTGAGACCTTTTGGATTTCAGAGGGTTTAGGTAGAGAGAAAAGTAAAATGCCTCCATTTGTTTACAAATGCATGCTTTACTGTATTTCTGTAAAGTTTCCTTATGTTGAGAAAGTTTTCTTAATCTGGAAGACCAAATATTAGAGAAGCAGCAATGTTTTCAACAACGGTCCCAAAACCATAATCATTTTCTTTTTATTTAGTCCCACGTTACTAATTCTTGTTTAGTTTAAATACAGCTTTTAGTTAGTTCTGGAAATTCTTACCCATTTTAGTTTGGGATTTTAAAGATATCAAAAACCTCTCTTTGGGCTCAAAGTCTTTTCTGTGAATCTTCTTGAAGATGAAACTCATTTTGTAAATGATGAAAAACTGAAATGTAATTGACAAGGAAATTTAATTATTTTTGTGACATAGAACATTTTAATGATTTGAATGTTAAGTGATGACCTTGTGACTAAAACATATTAAAAGTTTAAGAAATGCATATCATCTTTAGAACAGTTTTAGCATTTACCCAGATAACATAACGTAAGGCTTACCATTATTCACTTGACCTGCTTTCCAGGTAATTTAACATACCATAAAACGAGTGTAACTGGTCAAAAAGACCTCATTTGGGGACCCTGGAGCTCTGTGTGTAGTGCCCACAGACTAAAAACGAGGACACAGCAGGGAAGTGGGGAGAAGAGGATGGCCCTCTTCTGAGGGTCCCCCTCAGTCTTGCTATTCAGAGTGTGCTCTCTGGACCAGGATGGGCAGCATCACCTGGGAGCTTGGTAGAGGAAGACTCTGGGGTCCACTCCACACCCGCTGAGTCAGACTCTGGATTTTCACAGGATCTGCAGACCCTCCGTGGGCACAGGAGGAGCAGGGGCGGCCCCACCCCACATCATGGGATCTCAGCCTAGCTGGGCATCTGCTAAAGCAGCATTTCTAGGTGTCCCCTGGGCATTCACAGTCTTGATAAAGTTCCACAGGTGATTCCAGCGTACAGTGGGGGTGACATCCCAGTGACAGGAGTTCCTGAGGCAGCCCCCAGGCTCCTGCTCCGAAGGGGTAAGCCACAAGGGGAGGAGAGAGGGTTGAGGGGGCACTGACCCTGTACCTTAACCCCAAACTGCGTGGGTCACCGACCCCAATGCCACAAGCTTGTGCTTGTCCAAACAAGGGTATGTGCGCGCTCCCCCATATGCTGGGAAATCACACCTGAAGAGGGAGAGGCCGCAGCAGTTGCCACAGAACGGAAATGTAGACAGAAATGAAAAAGGAAGTAGGGGACAAGGAAGTGGGGAAGGAGGGGAGGCGAATAAGAGGTAGGGGAGGAAGGGGGGGCACCCTTGCAGAATCCCCACCCCTGCCCGCGTGACCCAGCCGGTATTTCCTGCCCCAGGTGCAGCACCCTAGAAAGGCAGAAAGGGAGGCAGAGCAGATGCATTAGGACACCAGGACCCCTCCTGAGCATTTCTGGAGCAGAAGCTCTTCTCACAGAGGGAGGGACAGAGCAGGAAGCAGGCACCATGGAGCCCACTTCAGCCCCTCCCCAAGGAGGACGGGTCCCCTGGCAGGACCTCCTGCTGGCAGGTGAGAGGGACAATTCCCTGGGAGGGGGCGGCAGGGTAGGGGAGAGAGGCTGGTTGGGGTCTCCAGGGAGGACGGGGCTCTGAGAGGGGAGAGAGGAGCAGGGCAGGACCGGGGGAGTCACTCAGCGACAGGACTGTCGCAGGATCTGGAAGTGGTGAGCCAACGTCTGTTTCCCAAGTTGCTCATCAATGAGGACTGAATTTGGAAAATTGATGATAACAAGAACCCTACTGGGGTCCGTATTAGGGACCCTAATAGCTGTCCCTTCCCACCAACCTGAGATCTTGACAAACACCCGACTTGGAGGGCCCTGAGGACACATTCATTCAGCCCTGGTATTTGCCGCCTGCCCCATCACTGGGGTACGGCACAGATCAGACGAGTCCCTGCTCCCCAGGCTCACTTCTGTGGGACGAAGACAGACACCCAGAGACGTCTAGAATGTGAGGTCAGGTACTGACAAGCGTCATGAAGGGAATGGAACAGGGAAAGGTCAGGACGTGGAGACAGAGGGTCTTCAGAGGCGGCGGTCAGGGCAGGCCTTTCCCGAGGACCCCCGAGGACCCCCTGAGCAGGAGCAGGTATCTGAGGGCAGTGAGGGAGTGAGCGACAGACATGGGAGGAAGTTGTTCCAAACAGCGGGAGTAAGTTCAGAGGTGAAGCAGCGCGGTCATGCCGCTGACCTTG
>RCUC01106750.1:0-24115 GCA_003697995.1 Taxidea taxus jeffersonii
GTGGAAAGGGAACCAGGAAGATCACGGCTGACGTTCTCTTCCTTGTCTTCCCCCCCTTCCTCTCTTCTCTTCCTTTCCCTTCTCTGACTCCCTCTCCTGTCCTCCTCCCCCTCCTCCTTCTTCTTTAGGAGATGACATAATTTAAGACACTTCCCCCAGTGATTTAAAACATGTATTTACCTTCCTATTTTGGAAATGACCTAAAAGGAAAACAGGACAGAAAGGAAGAAAAGGACAGGTTAGAACAGTCCATCTCCTCCGCTTGGTGAGAATGAGTGTTTCGAGTGGAAGGGTTGGACTCCGGGAGCATAAGGTGATGGTGGCCGGAGACCTGCGGCGCGGTGGCGGAGGGTGGCAGCGGGTGCCCCCGCGGCAGGTGGACAGCCGTGCGGGTGGGCGAGCGTGGGTTCCTACGGGCTCCCCCCGGCCCCGGCCCCCCTGGGAGGGGCAGCAGGAGGAGCTCATCCCAACGGCATAAGGGATCTGAGGGCCGTGTGGGGACCACCCCGAGTGTGACACACTTTCATTGTCTTCTCAACGGTCCCCTCAGCACCCTTCGTCCTCACCAGACCCTTGACTTCATTTGTGCATTTGGAGCCTTGAGCCCGAGGTTGTGTCTCTCCCCCAGCGCGGGCAAGAAAGCGCGGGCTTCCTCAGGTCAGCAGGAAAGCGTGCACATTAGGATAACCTGGAAGCCTATTCAGGAGAAATCCCTTTTGTCTACGAAGTTACACATATTTTAACGGCCTGACCTGTGTGTGTGTGTGTGTGTGTGTGTGTGTGCGGCGCACACATGCGTTTCTTTCTCTCCACCCCCGAAACACACAATATTTCATTTGACATAATATATGAAACTTACAAAATATATACATTTCTAAAACTGGGGACATTTTTGCTTTTATTTCTCTTAAGGAATTAAAGAACCGCAGTGTGTACTGGTATATGGATATACTCTTGTTCATGTCATTGGCCGTCATTCTTGGGTCTGTAAGGTGGTTTTCAATTTTTCCTTCCTATTCACTTCTTTATTTTTAATTTTTGAGAAAAGACTTCATTTATTTATTTATTTGACCGAGAAAGAGAGAGAGAGAGAAAGAGAAGGAGCTCGAAGCAAACTTCCTGTTGAGCAGGGAGCCCTACACAGGGCTTGATCCCAGGACCCCGGGACCATGACCTGA
The DNA here is from genome assembly GCA_003697995.1 of Taxidea taxus jeffersonii. Classification (NCBI taxonomy): domain Eukaryota; kingdom Metazoa; phylum Chordata; class Mammalia; order Carnivora; family Mustelidae; genus Taxidea; species Taxidea taxus. The sequence continues at coordinate 1,179 of RCUC01106750.1, forward strand.
GCCTAAGACAGACATGTAACAGACTGAGGCGCCCAGGGGCCCCCCGTTAACTACTTTATAGAAGTTGTTTCTGTAGCTGAATTTTTGTGACATTACAAATGCTTACTTAGGATAAATTCCTAGACACAGGATTGCTATGTCAAAAGTTCAGAACATTTTCCATAGCATATAGGTATTTAACACGTATTGTCGAATAAGGCCCAGCTACTTTTTATTTTTTTTATTTTTTATTTTTTTTAAGATTTTATTTATTTATTTGACAGATGGAGATCACAAGTAGGCAGAGAGGCAGGCAGAGAGAGAGAGGAGGAAGCAGGTTCCCCGCTGAGCAGAGAGCCCTATGTGGGGCTCGATCCCAGGACCCTGGGATCATGACCTGAAGCCGAAGGCAGAGGCTTTAACCCACTGAGCCACCCAGGCACCCCCCAGCTACTTTTTAAAACAGTCTTACCGAAATACCCTCTCATCAGCAAGGTATGACACTGTGCAGGTTCTCACTGTCCTGAGAGTCATCATGCAAGAGATATTTAAAAGTGAATTTTTATTTTTATTATTTATTTATTTTTAAAGGGAAGGTTTAAGGGAGAATGGCAAAGCGGCATCGTTCTACCACTTTGAACATGAAGACCTTGCTGCCCAAGGAAGGTCTTTTTCAGGAATTCACTTGTTACCAAATGACTTTAGAGTCGTATTCAAGGCAGAAACCCACGGGGGGCTGGTGGCCGGGCCGAAGGGCTTGTGAGTTGATTTGTAAGAAAGGTCACGTCTTTCTTGCTGAATTCAAAGGAACGGAAGCTGGCTTGCGTCCAGGTGGGATATCCTGATTGGAAGTCAACTCTGACACTCGGCTTTGCTCCTTCCTTACCATCTCTTTAGTGCAAAAGCCTTCAAGGAGCGCGTGATGTCCACACATGCTGGTTGGCACACACACAGAGTGCCAGAGACACGTGATCTACCTGACTCATCCTGTGCGGCTTCGGGGTCCAAGGGGAGGGGAAGAGGAAGCAGGCGGAGAAAATTGGAAGTTCTTCCTGGTAAGTCCATATCAAACACGAGTGTTTGGCCCACAAACAGCTGTTACATAAATTATTTGTATTAATAACAATGAGTAATAATTAAAAAAAAATAGCGTGCGTGCTGCCAAAACTCTATTCAGTGCTATACAACATGCTTAGGTCAAAGTCCTTGTTAGACCTTTCATGATAGCCTTGAAAATCGTGTCCTGTGTTTGCAAGGAATTGACCAGGTGTTTTCATAGTTATAAGCTCGTGTATGGTGAGTTGTCAGATTTGGTGGTGTTTCATGCTTTTTTGCCCGACTTTGAATAATGCTCAATGTCAGACCTGCAGATTCTTTCTGTTTCAGGTTTATGATTTAAATCCTTCCCTGAAAAACAAAGGTGGACCTTTATCCTGTTTCTTCTGGGATGCAATAAAATTGCAGATATGGTTGGCTGTTAGGGCACGTTTGAGTAAATTAAAAAAAAAAAAGGATACAAAAAATCAGACTGTGGCAAGATATGCCAGTACCCAGTGACTCCCCTGGGAGTCAACATGATCGAGTCCTGTGGGTCTTGGATTAGAAAAATCCCCAAACATCTTTCATGCATGGCTGGAAGGGTAAGACGTGGTGTCCTGGCCCTGGTCCAGCGTGAAGGGGAATTTCAAAAGCTGGTTCACATATTTGTAATTTTCCAGTTTGAGGTACATACGCACTCCCTATCTTGGCCATTTGTGCTCTCTGGGAGCAGCCAGCAAATTGGTGGTGAGGAGGGCAAAGGCTTCTTTGATATCCGAAAACCGTAAAGTGCCGTGGGATGTTTTTGGATGAAGAATTCAGGGAGAACATTAATTTTGTAACTGCTGTGCGGCCATTAGCACGGTTCTAGACTTACCATGTGTTATTAGTGTGGTCTGCATTCTTAGTTTACTCGGAGCATCATTATGAATTACGGCTGCTGTCATTCTCCTCTGGAGACGCCTCGGTAACCTGGAAGAAGTAAGAAGGCGTAGATTTTTGTTGTTGTTTCTAATTCCAGCATATGCATCAGAGCGTGCTAAAGTGCTTGGGAAACCCACAACAAAAGATTTGTTAATTCCCAGAAAGAGATGCTAGTGCACGGGGCCGGCAGAGGAAGCTTCAGGGGCAAGAGGGGTCCCAGAGGGTCTTGGAGTCACAAAGTAGTAGCATGAGCAATGACATGATTGAAATGAACGATTCTCACAAAAATTGGTTAAAAAGTTAAAACCAACAGCCACTGGACTCTGCAGGTGTCCAGTGTCCTTTTCTTTTGAAAAGCCAGACCGGAGTGCTAAGAAAAATCTCCCAAGACGACAGACACGTGTTATGTCCCACGAGGACTGGATGGCCCATCCTGTGTGTTTGGTGCTCTGTTCATGATTAAACACGGCTACCGCGTCTAGGCAGAAGCCCTCGTTGGCGGAAGGGAGGGGAGCAGAGGGCATTTACCTGAGAAGTCCACCAGTGCTTTCTCCCTGTGAAAACTTTCAAATTTAGAAGCTATTGGTGATGGTCACCCTCCACCCCAGTTGTCTAGTCTGATCTGCGTATCCTTCTAGAGGGTCTCTTCTGTTCTTCTGTGGTTTGGGCTTTCTGTAAATAGTACCCCCCAGCACACATGAACTAAAACTTGCCTGTAGCATGTCAGGGGTCTCTCTTGAAGCTTCTGGCCTGTCAGTACATCCAGAACCCCCTCCCTTCCCCGCCCCCCGAAACACCAGTGTTGCACCATTCTACATCATTGTACAAATGGATATTTAGGTTTTGGGGATGCTGTTGTCTGGTAAGAAAGATGGTGTGGATTTCAGGTGTTTTTTTTCTCAGTTTGACTTTTTTGCCCAGGCAGAGAGAGAAGAAATGCTATTCCAGGAAGGTCTAAGATGGGTTGGCTGGCCAGCAGAGTTATCTTAACTCTGGCAGACCCAGTTTTTGGGTATGCACTTGCTCAAGTAGACCCACAGCATTCCTTTCACTTAGCCTGAGAGGCGAAAGGATCCACTAGAATTTTGCAGGTTATGTGTGTGTCCCATCAGGGGACATTTGTGTTGATTCTGATAGGACAGTTAGAGTCTATTAACCTTTGTCTCTTTCCCTAACGGTAAATAAAGGAAAAAATAATTTTTAACCTGTATTTTAGCTTTACTGAGAACCTCCTCTGCTACCCACCATTTCTTTATTAATAAATTTTCAGTAGATTGGTAGACACAGTTATGCAAACTTAACATTGTGGCATTAGTTTTTGGCAAAGCTTAGGACGTACTCTTTACGGCCAAAGGTGTTGGTGTCGCGTATGGGTTTTAGTGATTATGTTGCCTTTCTGTTCAGTGGCTGATCCTTGCCCGATATCTGGTTACAACTCATGTATATCATCTGATTAGCCATGAAAGGCATTGGTTTTGCTCTTAAAATCATTAAAAGAGCAAATTCTCAAAAAATTCTCTTAGGGAGAACAATGATCTGATCACAACATTAGTGACCATTAAAGGACCAACTAAGTAAAATATCCTAGTAAAAAAATATTCATTTTGTTCATGGGCTTTAAAGGTTTATATTTTTGTTTAGCAGAAAGGGAGTATCTCACAATGTGGCCCACCCCAGGGGATGTTTCATTTAAGGCTCTAAGCCTTCTAGATCCTAAAATATCCTAAAATAAATATTAGGTGTTTCAAAAATAATGAAAAACAGGTTTTTCCCTGATGACTTTGGTGGCTGGCCACCATTCGAAATAGAGTAAGTTCATTTCAGGGCATCAGGGAGCAAAGGGTACAGGCGGAAAGAGCTGAAGATCAGCCCCACTGTCCTGCCGTCTCTCAGATGTAGCTTGTAGATTGTAGCTTGTCGGGTCCAACTCATCGGGGAATTTCAGATTTCAGAAAGGGCCCTGATAGGAGTGAACAATTGACTTTGGATTTTGACACTCATCACAGATAACTTGGACTTTTTTGGGAAATTTGATGATAACATATGATGAATTTTCTTATCTGGAAAGAAGACGTGTTTTCAAAGTACTTTTACGGAGCGAAGTGAAGCTTCCGGGAAGTAATCTAGTTTAGATTGTACTCGCGCTAGCTTCTCCGCTGCTGCATGAAATCATAACATCTTGGAGAATTCTTACGTTGCTCTGAAATTAGGCAGGGACTCCTTGCTTACTCTCTTAAGGAGAGATGGCATTTCCAGTTACCCCGGCTTAGGAAGCAGAGTGCTCTTCCTCCCGTGGGGCTCAGCTCTGCACGGAGCAAGGGAATTGGCTTCTTTTGTGTCCTTTTTGATTTTGTTCCTAGTTTGAGCAAGAGGAACATGAATAGCCTTGATTTATCACTGCTCATAAGAGGACAGCAAACAGACCAGCTCTGTGGTCTAGCAGGTAATCGGCGAATATTAATGGAGCATTTACGGTACACTTTCCGTTGTGTCATGTGCTTCTGGGAATATTGGAATAAATTATGAGAAGTTTCTCAACCAGCTCCCCTCCTGCCATCCCCGTCTCCAGGCAGGACCTTCCACTTATCTCTACCTAAAAAGTCCCAAGTCAGATAACATTCAGAATTGCATCCTGCCTTCTCAGAAACATCTAACACATCAAGAGGGAAAGCAAAGGCTGGCACATACTGGAGCTCTGGCCTTGGGCTTGCTTGAACTTGACTCCTTGCCCAATTCTTCTTGTTGGTGTCCGGGACCTCTTGCTGACCAGGCTTTTGTTTAGTTCCTGAGTCCGCCGCTGGCCTCTGCAGTCTTACTGCCTGTTCATGTGTCTGTTTCTTTTTGTCCCAGGTCAGGTTTCCAGCTCTGGTGCCCATTAGAGTCCACTCCTGCCTCAGCCTGCCCCTGCCTTAGCCTCTCTCTGGTGATCCCAGTTCTCAGTTTGGGCTCTAGATTCTGATCTGTTTTAGCCCACAGTGATCCTGAGCCCTGGTTTCTACCTGTCATGGCATAATTCAGCTGTTCTCAAGGGGAGGCTGGGCAAGAGGACATAAATGTCTTGGTGGAAATTTATTACCCCTTTAGGCAAATGGTTGCGGTGTCCAGGGTAACTGTGAAAACCCACCAGTAGCTATGGTCGTAGCTTGGTTTGCTATGGTTGTAGCTTGTTAGGACCACCCTCTGGAGAATGATTGTTCCGAGTCTCTCTTTTTTCTTTCCCATCCATGTGGCTTTGCAGATGCTCTTCATCCTCAGTTTCCCCTATATGAAATGTGAACATGACAAATAAATTTCACAGGGTGTTTGTGAGCTAGAAAATGTGTTCACAGTAGTATATAATAAGTGCTTAGTCAATGACAAGCTGTCCCTTTAGTCACCACCATCACCTGGAAAATTATGAGCCGAGAGGTGTTCTCCCTGCCTACTTTAAGTCATGACACAAGCTTCAGTTAATCCAAATCCATTACAGCTGGTATTTATTAGGTATCCTCTATGAACAAAGCATTATGTTCAGCACTCTCTAGGATGTAAAGATGAATAAGATAGGACCTCCCCTGAAGATGTTTACAACTTACTAGGACACATACAGGGCACTGTTATGAAAAGACCAAATGTGGGCGCCTGGGTGGCTCAGTTGGTTCAGCGTCTGCTTTTGGCTCAGGTCATGGTCCCAGAGTCCTGGGATCGAGTTCTGCTTTGGGCTTCCTGCTCCGCAGGGAGTCTGCTTCTCCCTCTGCCCCTCCTCCCACTTGTTCTCTCAGTTTCTCTCTCTAAAAAAAGAAAAAAAAAAGACCAAATGCAATAAACGGTGCAAGGTACCAAGTGTAGTGGGGACAGAAGGGAAGAACGGGTTGTCTAATGGCTCAGAGAGGTGGGAGGTTTCATTCAGGAGTGAACATCCGACTGAGCATTTAGCATGCTTCTTTTCTATAGAAAAACAGCGAGATGTAGGAATTTGTGTGATAGACACTGAAAGTGTATATTTAGAGGAAAATGGGCTTTCAGTATTATTTGCCATAGCCTATGAGCTTAGATTTTGTTTTATGGCAAGCGAAGGATGTTGAGCCGGGTGGTGTTATAGTCACATCTAAGGGAAGACTGGCTGGAATAGTACATGAGATGGATGGGAACTGGAATAGAGCTGGAGATAGTGCAAAGGGGTTAGAAATTATTTTATTTTTTGGGGCGGGAGGAATGATAGACTAAATCAGGATATAGGAAAGGCGCATATGAGAATTATTTTAGTGGATGAAGAAAGAGGGTTTGTTGAATGTATAAGGCAAGGTTGGTAGATTGCAGAGTTTGGGAAAATGATTGCAGAGTTTGGGAAACAAGTGAAGTTGACAGAGGAAGGGAAGGAAGGACGAGCATGGGGTAAAGGAGAGAATGGAAGATGACCAGTCCCATCTCGCACATGTAGGCATGAGGTCTAGTGCCCATGGGACGTCTTGGTAGAGATATGTAGCAGGCAGCCGGGAAGGCTTGGTGAGGTAGTGCTGCTCAGATCCGTATGGGTCTAGTTCTTGCTCAATCCAGGTGGGCGACCTTCTTTCTCCCACTTCCTGTGTTGAATATTCCTTTTGGCATCATGCTCCTCAGATCTAACACCAACTTTCCCATTTGGAGGTCTTCCCAATGGTACAACTAGAGAAATAGATTCTGACTGTCCTGTGTGTGTGTGTGTGAACACGTGTGATTACTATAGCTCAGTCTGCAAAGACACAGATAATCTTTTAGCTTCTCTGATCTCTTTTTGCTAAACTGTAAAATATGGTTGATAATAACCAGCATATCTCTCTCTTAGATGGTTGTATGTCTACACTGGAATGTTGCTAGAAGCACATTTATATTTATAAGAGGGCTTATAAATAAAATAAATCATCTTTATACTCATCACCATCATCAAAAGTCCATAGCGGATGTCTTAAGTGTGATTTTTAAACCTATTCTCCCACTGCTTCCTATAAAATAGGAAATTACCAAATGAGAACTCCTTTTTTTTTCTTGGCATTAGTCTGTGAATCATAGATTTATTTCTCCTTAAGTGACAATTAAAAGCAAAGAGAAAAAAGCCCAACTGCATAAACACGTCGATTTCTATTTTAAACTCAAAGTGCACCATACAAACCACAAAACCCCAAATCAAATTTAGCTCCTTCCCAGTTCATGCCCAACCCTTGGGCTCTCCCCGAGGTGGCCTGCTGGGAAAGTGTCTGGGCTCCAAGCCCAGGCATGTTTAAATGGCTTTTTCCTCTTCCCGCCCCACGCCTTCCCCCCAGCACACCTGTTTGCAGAGCCTCTTCCTCTCCTGTCCAGGCATTTTGTTTCTGGTCATGACCACCTGTTAAGGATGACGCAGATTTAGCCCTACGCACATCCTCGCCTTGTTGCTGTCTTCAGGGTCCCAAACTGTGTTGATTCACCCGACGGGACATTATTTTTAGCCTTTATCTCTTAGTGGTTTTGTTTTCTTTCCGCCACCTTTTGACCCGAGAGCTGGAAATAAAGTCCGCCTTCCATAAAGACGAGAAAGTTGTCAGTCATTTCCTTCCTGCTCACATGAAAGGCCTGCCCAGCAGAGCCCAGGGAAGACAGGGGCAAGTTCAACTCCCTGGGTCCTGCCAACAGGACCACTCTTCAGGGGCACAGCGCGTCTCCTCGTGAAGAGGCAGCTGTCCGTCCAAAGGGTCTCGGGGATGCTCAAGGGGAATGGAATAAAGGAAAAGCCCGTTTTCCCTCTCCTTTTGATCATGGTTGCTGAACTCAAACACCTGGGTGAATCTGAGGAGCCTGTCTACTTCCTTTTTTGAAGTAATTAAAAGGAATTCGCAGGCAAAGAGAACTGTTTGCTTTTGGCATGAGACCACACGAAGTGGTACTTCCATTGGCCAGGAGACCTCGTTTTTACTGTGAAATAAAATCTGGGAAAGTGCTTTGTAAATTGTAAAGCACCAGGTGTATTAAAGGGCTTGGAAATTATAGTTTGTTGTCCCCGAGTTTGAAGTGAATATATGTATAGACAATTCAAAGAGAATAGGAAGAAATAAAGATGAAAGCGAAACCTGGGTGAGCACGGCACATTCTTTTCAGTGCTGGCATCCATCTAGGGGCTCTTGTCAGTAACTCGTTGCTTCTTTTTTTTTTTTTTAAAAGATTTTATTTGTTTATTTCACAGAGATCACAAATAGAGAGGCAGGCAGAGAGAGAGGGGGAAGCAGGCTCCCTGCCGAGCAGAGAGCCAGATTCGGGGCTCGATCCCAGGACCCTGGGATCATGACCTGAGCCGAAGGCAGAGGCTTAACCCACTGAGCCACCCAGGCACCCCTAACTGGTTGCTTCTTGATGAACTTTTGGGGGACTCTTATCGATATCACTGCAACTAATTTTTTTATACTTTTAGTGAGTTTTTCTTTCTTTATTCTTCAGATTAAATTCTGAATGTGAGGGGCGCCTGGGTGGCTCAGTTGGCTAAGCCTCAGACTCTTGGTTTTGGCTCAGGTCATGATCTCATGGGTCGTGAGATCGAGCCCCACATGGGGCTCGTATTTCAGTGGGGAGTCTCTTGAGATTTTTCTCTCTCTGCCCCTCCCCCCACTCACATGTGTGTGCATGCGAGCTCTCTTTCTCTTTCAAATAAATAAATAAATCTTAAGAACATCATAAATCTGCAATGTGAAATTACTGACTCAGAAGACAGACACATGTAAAATTTTGCTGTACATTGAAGCACCTTCCCCCAAAAGACTGAACCCACTGAAAGTTTCTCCAGTGGTGTATGTGAATTTCCAATGTCCTCAACTTCTGGTCAATAGAGGGTTTCATTTGTTTTTATCTTTGTCACACTAACTCTCTTTGCTGTTGGGTAGCTTGAATAACTTTATACATGTATTTATTAGCTATTTATATTTTGTCTTTAATGGTTTAACTTTTATCTTTTCCCACTTTTCCTCCATGAGGTTGTGAGGTTTTACTCTTTGTTTCATAAGAACCGTTTTTCCATTAATTTTTTTCTCTTAGATATACAAATGCCTTCCCAGTTTGTCATTTGTCTTCTAGTCTTCTGATCTCTCTTTTGTTGCTACACACATGAAAACAAAATTTTTTTAAAGTAGCTGCACCAATCAGTTTATTGTTTATGATTTCTGTTTTTTTTGTGTGTGTGTGTGTGTGTGTGTTTTCCACTGGATGGCTTTTTTTTGAGGGGGGAGGGGGTCACTGAATGTAGAGCTTGCTCCTAGGCAGCCAGAAAGAAAAATTGCAATCCTCCTCTCTATCTCCTGTGGCTGAGACTCAGAGAAGGTTAAATCACTTGCCTAAGTTCGTAAATGAGAATAATAACACCTATTTTCACAGTGCTGAGCAAAGAGATAAAATGGGCTCGGGTCTGGGGCTTGGTAGTAGACTCACCAAGAGGGAGGGAAAGGATGTATTTCCTTTCTTGCTTTCATCTCCAAAATGAACTGGATACTGAGTTGGTTTCAACCTTCTCTAAAGAAAAATGACCCGGTAGAGAAGCTCTCTTTCCTCGCCTTGCTTCCAACTAATAAATGCCCCACAGGGAAGTGTCTCTCTTGATGTCATGGGGGTACCAAGGAATGCCAGTCTATTTTCTGCTTTAGGATCTTGTTATGAAAAATAAATAGGTGATTTTGTTCCCGTATCTTCATTGAATCACACATTTTGGAAAGAAAATTTTGGTGACAGAAAGAAACTGTCCTCCAAGGTTAAAAATGAAAATGATCAGATGTGTCTGCTTCTGTGAAGGTTTTAGGCTTCATGGAAAGCAAGCAGGCGGCTGAGATCCTGCCAGAGGCTGAATGCTGAGGAGGGTCTTGGGAAGAAGTCCACGGGAACTCCCAGCAGAAGACACTTCTCTGAGAATTTTCTACTAGGTTCTCACTTCTAGGGTGACCTTTGTGCGAAAGAAAATGAGACTCCCATCACTCCTTAAAAAAAAAAGACCATCTCTGCAACAAAGTCCTACTGATGAACATGTTCAGACTTTAGTAAAATGTGTGATAGATACAGAATGAAGTATGATACGTCAGTCAACTCAGGGCTTGACTTTATTTTGCTGCCCAGTGTTTCTTACCATCATGTTTTCATTTCCCTGGTGAACAGTGAACTTAGAACTTTTATATCTTTCCATAGAAAGTGAGTTTCCAAAGAGGTTCATTTTCTCTGCCAAATACAGATTTTTTTTCCCTTTTCTTTTCTTTTTTTGTTATGTTAGTCACCATAGAGTACCTCATTAGTTGTTTTTTTTTTTAAGATTTTTTTATTTATTTGACAGACAGAGATCACAAGTAGGCAGAGAGTCAGACGGGGCGGGGGAGCAGGCTCCCCACTGAGCAGAGAGCCCAATGTGGGGCTCGATCCCAGGACCCTGGGATCATGACCTGAGGGGAAGGCAGAGGCTTAACCTACTGAGCCACCCAGACACTCCACATCATTAGTTATTGATGTAGTGTTTCAAAACTCATTATTTATGTATAACCCCCAGTGCTCCCTGCAGTATGTGCCCTCCTTAATACCCATTTTTAAAAAGATTTTATTTTTTATTTATTTGACAGACAGAGTGAGAAATAACAAGTAGGCAGAGAGACAGGCAGAGGGAGGGGGGGAAGCAGGCTCCCCAGACCCCAGGACCCTGAGACCATGATCCGAGCCGAAGGCAGAGGCTTAACCCATTGAGCCACCCAGGCGCCCCTATACCCATTTTTAAGCACTCTTCAGTGTTTGCATGCACAAATGGTGGAAGGAATGAAACCAAAGAACGAGGCAATCCAAGAAATCAGAGCTCACCTTTGCTTTACTTACCAGAATATCTACAATCAACATAGTTATTTCAGCCTGAATTACACAGGGTTATTGAGTCATTTCTAACTCATGCCGTGTGGGTAGGCTTACTCTATTTTAGGGCTCTATTCTTTATATCCACAATTAGGTCAGGTAATAATGTGAAATATTAAGCTTTGCAAGGTAACACTTGTTTTCCATTCCTTAACCATCTACCTTCTGCCCCTTACGTAATAGGATTTAGATTTTACAAATTTATCATGACAACAGGATTAAGAATACGTTCAGTATCTCTCACTCAAGAGTAATCCAGAGGCGGTGTGGTTGACAGTGGTTGTCAGAGACTGGATATAAGTCGCTGTCATAATTAAGGATGCAAGTTAATTACTAATAAAAATAATGGTCAGATGTTATTTGAGTGCCAATAGACTGCTTCCCATTATGTGGGTGGGCCTGATGTCATCAGCTGAAGGCCTTAAGTTTGAAAAAAGACAGTGTATTTCTAGGAAGAGGAAATTTTGCCTCTAGACTGTCTGTGGGCTGGAGCTACACCATCAACTTTCCCGTGGGTCTTCAGCCTGCTGGACCCTGTAGACTTTGGACTTGGCAGGCTCCCCATAATTTGAGCCAATTCCTTAAAATAAATCTCTCTCTCTCTCCATTTATATACATTCACACACACGCCTCCTATTGTTTCTGTTTTTCTGGAGAACCCTGACTAATGTACTATGTGAATATCGGAAAATAACCAAGACTGAACTGGGCAAAGTGGAGATGGGCAGACATGGGTGACTTTGGTATGTGTTGAAGGTCCTGGATCCAGACTTGCTCATGGATTGGATGTGTGAAGTAAGGAAACCAGTGGAATCGAAGGAAATTCTGCTGGTTACCATGCTAGGGTCTCTGTATCACCTCTCATCTTCACAATAATCATTACTCCTCTACGTATGTGGAAAGCAAGACTCAGAAGAGTTCAATAACTTGCTGATGTCATGAGTCCATTAGGTGACTGGTTGGGTTTTCAATATCTTCTAAGGATCATTTAAAACCACATGGCAAGTTGGCATACCCAGGTGGCTCAGCGGGTTAGGCATCCAGTTCTTGGTTTTGGCTCAGGTCATGATCACAGGGGTGGTGAGATCAAGCCCTGCATGGGGCTTCACACTCACTGTGGAGTCTGCTAGAGAATTTCCCTTCCTCTCCCGCTGCCCCTCCTGCTCATGCTCTCTCCGTCTCGCTCTTTCTCTCTCTCTCAAATAAATAAATCTTCAGAACCCTCCCCACCCTCAACATGGTAAGCCGATACTCTTCAGCTGGTTTTACTTTATGACCTGAGGGGGAAAGGATGGGGTGTAGCAATGTTCCAGTATCCTACTGGCCAGATACAGATCAGTCTGTCCTGGTAAGTGGCAGTGTCGTCTTGTTGTCATCTTGTTTTTCTCCTCTTTCTTGACCCCTTTATCAGTCAGTGACTCTTCACTTAATTCTGGGTGTTCTAGTCATTACTCCTTTTCCATTGGTTGTTTAACATGCATGTGGGTGGTTAGAAGATTTGCACAGTGATATTGATGATATGTCCTTGACGGAAGGGAAGTGAGACCATCTGTGGACGGAAGGGAAGTGAGACCATCTGTGGCCAGCTCTGTGCTTTTACAGATACTCTGTAACTTTGTCCTTCCATGTATCTTAGAGTCCACACGCTTATTCCTATGTTGTAGAAAGTCGATGAGAGGCTTGGTGAGCTAATGGAGTTTATCTCCCTTCACAGCACTAATGAACGGCAGAAACAGGATTTGAAAAGATGTGCTAGCACACTTTCCGCCGTTTCTTGTTTTCTCTTCTCTTCTCTTCTCTTTTCAGTAGCTCTCCCTTTTGGTTGATCCATATTACCACCTTTCCCATTTGCCACACTAAATTTATATTAAAAACATATCCCAGGGGCTCCTGGGTGGCTCAGTGGGTTAAGCCTCTGCCTTCAGCTCAGGTCATGATCCCAGAGTCCTGGGATCGAGCCCCTCATCAGGCTCTCTGCTCCGCAGGGAGCCTGCTTCCTCCTCTCTCTGTTTCTGCCTGCCTCTCTGCCTGTTTGTGACACCCCTCTCTCAAATAAATAAATAAAAATCTTAAAATAAATAAAAATTAAAAAAAACATATTCCAACTAAAAACTCACTAGTGACATCTGATAGCATTCCAATGAGGGTGTGTATGTGTGTGTGTGAGAGAGAGAGAGGGAGCAAGAGCAAGAGAGAGAGAGGAAAGGAGGGAAGGGAAGGAGGGAGAGAGAGAGAGAGAGAAAGAGAGAGAGAGAAGCTGTCTATGCAAATGAAGTTTAATTAAAAAAAAAGCAATGGTGGCATTTCAGGGAATGTGTTGTCTGCTTATGCAGGGAAACCTTTTTTTTTTCCTTTTTCTCTTTAAGTCATAAGGTGAGAAGGACTTTGATTCATAAAAGTTTAACATCTGAGGCATCTGGGTGGCTCATTCAGTTGAGTGTCTGCCTTCGGCTCAGGTCATGATCTCAGGGTCCTGGAATCGAGTCCCGCATCGGGTTCCCTGCTCAGCGGGGAGCCTGCTTCTCCTTCTCCCTCTGCTACCGCTCCCCCTGCTTGTGCTCTCTCTCTATTTCTCTCTGTCAAATAAATAAATAGATAAATCTCAAAAAAAAGAATTTAATAGCTTAAAACTGTGATCTTCCACAGAGATGGAATTTTTATGCCGCAGGAGCATTTGAACTTCAAGGCAAATCTTGTTTTACTTCTATTGCTTCATTGTGACGTTTCCTAGTAAGGGACTTTCTTCTCAGTCCACCTAACTTCTTCTGAGTAATGACTTTTCATCATTTTTGCAGCTTGGAGTAAACATTCCTGGGCTTTCCCTCTTACAATTTTCATCATACGCAGTGGGTAATATGTTCATTTGCATGGGAATTATTCTACAATTCTACTGTTCACCCAGATGAACAATCATCTTGGTGTAATGCAGTCTTACGATTTTCACATGGGGGACAGAACGTCCTGGTCTTTACATGCTTCTTTGTGGTTTTCGAGCCCAAGATACCATTTAAAATAGATTTCTAATTTCATTTATTTTTGACTCCTGGTAACTCTCGAGGTGACCTCGGGGTGTGTGAGCAGCTTGGGCCAAGAAACTGTTTTTTTCCGGCTTTCAGACGTCAGATTGCTTCCTTTTGCACCTTGGAATGTCAGAAATTTATTAATTTCTTTCTCCCTGGGATGTTTTCCTCTTGCACTATCGTGACGGCGACAGCGGTGTTCTGTTTGTTTGCCGCCGAGTAGTTTTCCAAGCTCGGTTACAAGAGAAATAAGAAGCCGCCCAACTCCCCCACGCCTCTCCCCAACCCGTCACACCAAGAATGAGTGAATCAACTCTGTAACCAGTTCCATCACAGAGAAATTCCACATGTGCCTCCCCAAAGGCTAGAAATTTAATACCAAAGTACATGTGACATTTGTAGGGTTTGCTTTAGGGTAAGAACAGGGAAGTCAATTCTCAGCACGTGGTTTAGTCAAGCATCATGGAGTAAACTTGACATGTTGCATTGTCTATTACTAAGCAAGAGCCACAAGAGAATGGATGGCAGAGGTGACTTTGACTTGTGCTCAGAGGATATCAGGGCTACCTTGTCGCCATTTCTGAGCTCCATGTGTCTCTGAGTTGGAACCATTGGCCAGTTTTAGCAGATGGGTTGTGAGCAGAAGTGATCTTTGCTACTTTCATGCCTGGCCGAAGAAGTTCCCCTGGGAACATTCGGTTCTCTCCTCCCATGATGTAGAGGCCCTGGGAGCCAATATGGTGGCACCACAAGATAGAAGGAGCATAGAAGACAGATTGCCTGGAGAAAATTCTGCTTTGGCCTTCTGAGGAGGAACTGACCCTTTCTGGAGTCCAGCCATCCATATTTTGGTTTTCCTCATTACTTCATCATACTGTAAGTGAACCATTAGTTACTTACCAAATTTGTTTAATATTGGAATGATTATCCAGATTTTTATCATGGTTCCAAACACTGCCTTGGAAACTCTCCTATCTGGAAAGATTTTATTCCTGCCATTTTATGATTCTTATCCCAGTCATTTAGGCCTCTATCTGGAAAAGCTTTGGTTGCAATGTTTGGCAGTTCTTTGTGTTATGCAGAATATCCCTGTGGATTTTAAAATGCCCAGGCAACCCTCACCGCGGGAGAGCTGAGAAGGGCAAAATGTCGAAGCAATTTCCCTTCCGAGTTATGAGTTATGCGTGTTGCTCGCTAGACAGGGCAGGAGGAACCTATTTATGAATATTTATGCCTATCATGCTGGAGGGGCATCATTTACAATTATGGTTGGTAAAAAAGTGACTACCAGTTTAGTTCAGGTTGGTGTGTGGAAGTCCGCCCTGGAGGAAATCCCCAGTGCTCTGTGCCAGCTGCTGTTTTTGTCTCGTTCCCGCCTTATCTGTCACACTTCTACCCCTCTCTCTGCCTGGCATTGTCCCATGGAGGAGGCCCTCAGACTTCATTGCTTTTTTTCAACTTCTTAAAGCACAATTTCCTATGTGTCACTCCTCCAGTGAATACCTAGAAAAATTAATTAGCAGATTAATTAATTTAACAGACATTAGCTGAGCACCTTCTGTGTGCCTGATAGTAGTCCATAGAGGGCGATGTGCCAAGCCATTACCCTGTCTCATGGATATTGGTTCCCTTTTGCCTTTTTATTGTTTATTTGGACGTTATTTCAAAGTAAGTGCAAATTTGCTAAAATAGTACAAATAGTTCCCATATATCCTTCATCAGTTTCCCCAGATATTCATATTTTACCCCATATACCACTCTTCTTCTCCTTCTTTCTCTTCTTATCCTTTTGGGACTAAGTTGCAAGCAAGTGTGATCTCTTCTGCCCTGAAATGATTCAGTGTACATTGCCTAAAAATAAAGATTCTCTTACAGAGCTACCGAATAACTGTCAAGATTTTGATAATTAGGAAACTAACATTGATCTAATACTGTCCTGTGGCCCAACTGTTGGCAAATGTGGCCCGTTGTCTGTGCTTGTAAATAAAGTTTTACTGGGACACAGCCACACTCATTTGTTTCTCATTTGTCTGTGGCAGCTTTCTTCCTAATATGGTAGAATTGAATCGTCATTTCAGAGGCCATATGGTCTACAGTGTTGAAGGTATCTACTGTCTGACCTTCTAGGGCAAACATTTTTGACCCCTAGTGTGGTTGATGGATCTTACTATGTTTTCTCATTTGCCCACCATGTCTTTTATTGCAAAAGAAAAAAGACCAATTTTTCTGGTTTGGTTTCCTACCCATGCTCATGTATTATATGTAGCTGTTATGTCTCTCTATTCTCTTTCAGTATAAAACATTTCTTTCACCCTTTTTTTTAAATAGTTTATGACCTTGAAATTTTTGATAAATCTAAGGCCATTTATTTGGTGGGCTGAAGCTCAAATTAGTTTTGTCTGAAGTTGCATTATGAGCAGATTCACATTATGAATTTTTGCCATGAATACTCCAGATGTGATGTTATGTCTTTCTCAGTGGCAAGAGACACTTGCTGTTTATTTTCCCCATTATTGGTGATGTTAAATTTGAGCCTTTTGGTGAAGGTACTATCTGTTAGATTTTCTCTGCTGTAGAATTGCCGTTCCCCTTTATATTCAAGAAGTTTTTTTGTAGGAGGGTACTTTGAATCTATATAAGTATCCCTTTCCTCTTATCAAACTTTCACAGTAGTTTTAGCATTCACTGATAATATATCTCTGTAACAATTATTACTATGGTGGTTACTAAAAGTGAAGTTAAAATTTCTCTATTCCTCTAGATGTATCAGGGTGAATTCTGTTGATAGAAAAAAATTTTCCCTTATCTATCTATCTATCTATCTATCTATCTATTTATCTACATCTTTCTATCTATCAGTATGGACTTATGGATTTTTATTTTATTTTGCGGTTTATCATCTATTACTATCATTGTTTATTTTGATGTTAAAAATGTTTCAGGATTTTTTTTTCTTTAAACAATGATTGATCATGGAACAGTTTGGAATATTAGTGGTCAGTCCTTGGGTCTATTTGGCCACTGTATAGTGCTTAGAAATATTAGGTACTCAATAAACATTTGTTCAACTCAGGTCCTAATTCAAATAGGTCCCTAAATGTGGAGCGTTAGACATTGTAATAGGCATGGGGGAAGACTAACACTTTGGTGTCCTTCAAGGATACTTTCAGTCAAGTTGAAGTGAAAACAACAGTGATTTCTTTCTTTTTTGCTTAATATTTTAAGAGTAGTGAGGCTTACTTTTTTTTTTTTTTTTGATTGTAACTTTTCTCACTCATTTTTGAGAATCTAAAAATCTCCTGAAGGGAAAAAACTGCCTTTCCATAGACACTTGAAGTTCTAACTCAGTGGGAAGAGTTTGGAATTCCCTTGTGGTCTAGAAATGCGTAGCTTTTATCCCAGTCCTGGAAAGTGATTACCCTGGGGATTAGGAAAGGTTTTTACCCGAATCTAGAAAAACTGATTCCATGTAAAAGCAGTTCTGTGTATTCAAATCTCTATTGTTCTGAAATCTATAAAAAGGAATCCCAACAATTGTCCCGAGAAGTTACATCCCCTCATCCACACCACCCCTCTGCCCCATTTTTGTTCCTAATTTGTCAACAAGGGGAGAAATGACTGATCGTGCTGCTGATCTTTCTGTTGTGGTTACCGTTTGTGATTTGCCTTTGAGATCAGTGAGTGGGTGGGCAGACCGGACCTGTTTTGGAATCACAGGACTATCGCTTGAGCCCGTCTGTGTGTGGAAGGAAGCCATAAGTACTGAAGGGAAATGGCTGAGACAAACTTCGAGGAAGTGTAGCGTGTGATATTTTCCCTTTTCCCAAGTCTTTGCCTTTACCGTCAATAACTTGATCACTCAGAGGACACCACTTTGGCAGTGCATTTCCTTGAGTGAGTAGCTCCTACGTACTCGAACTGTCGGCCTGCTTTAGTGGGACTTCAGACAGTCCCATCTGTACCTCTGTGAGCCTCTCTCTCCTGGCTCTCCTCCCCGGTCTGGGAGGCGGACTTGGGCGCAGGTGGGTCTTGGCTTTGGTTCCGAGGCCCTGCAGAGCAGAAGCAGGAAGTTCAGGTGCCGAATTAAGCATCCTTTCTTTCTGATCAGCCCATGCATTGCCTTTTGGAGTAAAAATGGTCCCCTGTGTCTCGGTTTTGGAGACTAATGATCTGAGGCGGAGGGTGTACCACCTTCTTTCTTTGAAGGAGGATTCAAAAAGCCATTCACAGCGTAGAACAAAATCAAAGCTGTTCTTGGGAACAACGCGACCATCAGCTACGTGCAGAGCAATCTAGAAGTTGCTTACAGAGTGTTGTGCATTCATTGTCTTCCCCGGGGGGTGGGGGTAAGCTGTTGTACATTCCTGGGTGCCCACAGCGTGTGACTTTGGGGGTCCTTTAGCATCCCCACTGTCCACCCCCTACCCTACCACATTTGCGTTTCTGTTTCCTTCTGACCTCCCCTTCAGCGACAGTCCGCCTCCCCTCTGTGGCCTGTCATATAAATGACTCCACCCGATTTTGATGTCCCTTTGAAACCATAGCCCAGGTGGGAGATAACCCTTAGCAGCCAGAATCACCCCGGTGGCGGGTGGGGGTGGGGTGGTGTTGGGGGTGCAGGAAGCTGCCTCCAGCAGGCTGAGCCCCGAGGAGGAACCAGGGACAGCGGCAGAAGCACCTGGTAGGCAGGGCATTTCAACCAGGAAGAAAACAGGATCTAAAACATAAACAACATCCTCGTCCCACCAGCAAGTGGGCAGGCAGCTCCCACCCGACTCTGTTTGACTCCTGTTTTTTTCAAGGCTCTCCTGAGAATCTTTCTTGAAACAGGAAGGTGGTGAAGAGACAAAGCAGAGTTTCCCGACTTCCAGCGGACCTCCTCACCGACACGTCGTATTTGGCACTCTTTTCTTCTTAAGCCGATGAGTGTGACCAGCCGTGTCGTAGCCATGATGTTGAACTTGTTTCAGCAGAATACGAATTTGAATACTTCAGGACCCGCGCTCTTTTAAGGGAAACGATGCGCCCTGGAACAAAGCAACAAGGAGAAAGGGTTTTCAGGCTCTTATCTTTGCAACAGCATCTCCTTGGAAGCAGATGCCGTCTTTATGAATCACCGCATTAACAGCAGACGCTGACGTTTATGAGGGCTTCACCATGCCAGGCCTTGTGCCAAGGGCTTCATGTGTATTGTGTCCCTGGGTCCAGGGAGCCGCTTCTGCTCAGAGAGGTGAGACGGCTCTCCCGGGCCTGGCAGCGAGTAGGTGCTGCGTGGGGGCCTGGAACCCGGGCAGCGCGGCCCCGAGCCACCTCCTGTGGGCTTCACACTCTGCACTTGGCCGAACTAGCCTTGTTTTTCAGCAGGCGTTGCATTATGCCCACGTTCCTCCCTAAAGACCCCATGTTCGGTGACTGGAGATTGGTGATCACTCTGTTCATTTCGTTTGATAAAATTACCAATCTCTCTTCAGCTGTAGATTCAAAATCCCAGGGAAGTTTCATACTGAAGCCAATTCATTTCTTTCTTTCTTGATTTTATTTATTTATTTTGACACAGAGAGAGAGAGAGAGAGAGAGAGAGAATGAGAGAGCATGTGCACAAGCAGGGGGAGGGGCGGAGGGAGAAGCAGACTCCCCGATGAGCAGGGAGCCTGATGCGGGGCTCGATCCCAGGACCTAGAGATCATGACCTGAATGGAAGGCAGATGCTTAACAGACTGAGCCACCCAGGTGCCCCTAAAGCCAATTTCTTATAGCAGTGCCACTGTTCTGATGGCCTTCAGTGGGTGCTCTTACATGGTTGTTGAAGGGTCAGGCCTAAGGTCTTTTTTAAAATAAATTATCAAGAAAAATCACATCTCTATGTTAGGACTTTTCTATACTCTCCTTGTTTATTGCAAAGGAAAGAAACTAGGAAGAAGCCGAGTTGAGAGGGAATATGTCAAAATGAGAGACATCATTCTTGCCTCTGAATAGGCATAGCTATCATTAGTTTTTCTTTCTTCTTCTTTTTTTAAGATTTTATTTATTTATTTGAGAGAGAGAGTGTGTACGAGCAGGGGGAGCTGCAGAGGGAGAGGGAGAAGGATCCCTGAATCACCACCTAAATTGAAGGCAGACGCTTAACCAACTGAGCCATCCAGGCACCTGCTATCATTAGTTTTATAAGAAGTACCATGGTGGGCATTCCTGCTAGTTCTTGGGGTTCAAAGTAGAGCCCCCCCTCCTGTAGCTTCTGCTATTGCTTCCCTTGAATGGCTACTGACATTTCTGAGATGGGACAGCTCTAGAGATGGAGGCTTTTAGAAGCAGAGCTGTCCTGCCATCTTGAAAATGCACCCCCCTGCTTGGGCCAAGTGGGAAAGTCTACTGCTTCACCAATAACTCATTTCACTAAAAAGATACTGGAGAAAGGAGCTCAAGAATTTTCAGGCTAGGGGTGCCTGGGTGGCTCAGTGGGTTAAGCCTCTGCCTTTGGCTCAGGTCATGATCTCAGGGTCCTGGGATCGAGCCCCGCATCGGGCTCTCTGCTCAGCGGGGAGCCTGCTTCTCCCTTTCTCTCTGCCTGCCTCTCCGCCTACTTGTAATCTGTCTATCAAATAAATAAATAAATAAAATCTTAAAAAAAATGTTTTCAGGCTGGCGGTAAGTCCTATCTTGTCGTTATCGCTGGGTCATTAACTTACTCATCCACACAGCGAACATTCCTTGAGCGCATACCACATCTTTTTCCGTTTTTCCATGATTGGATGCAGCAGGGAACAAACACTGACCTCCAGGATCTCGGACTCCACGTCACAAATACTCAGTAACGGTAGATCGACACAGCAAAAGATGCTCGATGACGATGATAAAAACGGGATGGTGTTCTTCGACTTAACCGGCATTAGCAACGTGCTGGGCATGTCACGTGTGGTCACGACGTAACCCTTCCAAAAAAACACAAAACTCTTGTATAGGCTTTCATCTGCAAAAATGAAATCATTTTACGATTCAACCAAATGCAATTATTATTCCCGTTTTAAAGAAGACAAATCGACAGGTTTCTTCCACAAATGAGTGTTGGAGCTGAAAGTCAAACCCAGGGCCCCGACTCTCAATCACCGTGCTTTACTGAACCAGAAAGGCAGAACTTAAAATTGAACATGACCCTCTCCCCCCAAGTCAGATTAAACATGATCAGTTGAAGAGGAGATTGGTTTCAGAGGAGGTTGACGGCTGGTGGTATGATCACTCTGGATATTGGTACAATATGGCTAGCTCCATCCCGGAGCTCATTTTAAATTTATTTTCCTCATTCCATTTAGATGGCAATAAGCAATTAGCTCTTCTAATTATTTCCAGGTGCACAAGGTAAGGCCTGGAGGAGGAGCTTCCTTTCCTGGCTAACCCCGATGAATCATTTATCCTTCTCACTAGGATCAGGAATTATTTAAAGTACCCAACTTTTTAGGGAATGCCATAGGGGGTTGACAAGGACGGCTGGCTACATCTTGCAAGGTTAACTCACCCACTGTGACCTTCCCTAGGGCGCATCAGTAAGTGGAATCTATCTACAGAAAAGTCCTTGTGACTTTTTTTTTTTTTTTTTAATACGAGGGAGGGGGCCGTGGAAGGGGGGCATGACTGATCCTTGCAAAGCGTTAAGGAGCCTCCGCTTCCTGCAGGAAATCTGTGACTGAATGCAGGCCCCAGAGCGGAAACATTAAGTGTATCGTGGGAGAAAAGGAAAGCAAAGTGCTAAAGTTGTTACTCTGAACAGAGGATATGGGAGCATCCTGCAGAAAACTTCCTGTTTAGCCAGGAGACTAGAAAACAAGATGAAAAACACTGAACTTCAATGACTCCTGCGTAAATATATTTCTCAGCCTTCGTTGCCTTGGGCAGGGCTTGCTCTCAAGACCCCGTGGTTTCCCAAGGCGGGGGAGTTCCTAATGGAATCACTCCCAGCCTCCCACCTTCCTTGTTTTGGCGGCCACTCCAAAGCCTTTGTCATCCCTGTGACTGATCCCTGGCTGTACTACCTCCTTGGCTGAATTCTCGGCCTCCCATCCCCCGCCCCCATACACCTTTTTTACCTTGCATTAAACATTCTGTAAAATGGATTTAGAGAATGCATTTTTTTAATATCTCCATTTCACCTCTTCTGTCTTCTCTAGGCAGTGGATCCACTGGTTTGGCAAAGAAAGAGAAACTCTGCTGGTTTTTTAATCTTTAATTTATCGAATATCTTATTTATTTATTTGGCAGAGAGAGACACAGTGAGAGAGGGAACACAGGCAGGAGGAGTGGGAGAGGGAGAAGCAGCCTCCCCGCTGAGCAGGGAGCCCAGTGTGGGCCTCGATCCCAGGAACCTGGGATCATGATGTAAGCCAAAGGCAGATGCTTGACGACAGAGTCACCCAGTCGCCTCTGAAACTTTGGTGGTTATAAATGAACTTAAAAGACTATGTTTTTCATTCCCAAGCACTTTCAAATGGAGGAATAAGATCCAATTCAAGGAGAAAAAATCAGAGTTTTGAATTCCTCTATTAAAAGTTCCAGCATTTAAGAAAATTTCCATTATTTGGCCAAACCCATACCCAGTGGTGTTATGTTGCGTTAGGTGTTATGCTATGTATTAGATGTCACATGTGGCAGGAAGCTACTCTGAGGCAAGGCCTTTTTAGTTATTTTTCAGTTTCTCCAACTAGATTGTTTTGTGTGAAATAACATAGAAGGGGTTAAAATGGGGAAGTGAGGAAAGTGAATCCCTCTAAATTTACATCCGCTGTGTGGATGGTCTCACATGGGCTGCATCGCTGTCTTCCACCTGAGATGTCCTTCCTCTTCTCTTTCTCCTTCCTTTCTACCCTCTAAACTAGGATGGCCTCATACTCATTGTCTCTCTTTCCTTTTGGCTGTATATTCTTTTCTGAAATCTTACGATTAAACAACATCGGCAATGAATAAGTAGCTAGGGATAAAGAGTCATCTGCCGGTTACATCAGAGAAGACCAAAAGCATATAGGATTGGTGATAGTCTGACATCTTGTTTTCTCTCTTCTTCCAAACACCCTAGATTGTGAACTTAAACTAGCATTTGGGAACAGCAGTCTGATGGTACCACTTTTGTGAGATAAT
>RCUC01106751.1:0-11742 GCA_003697995.1 Taxidea taxus jeffersonii
TTTTTTTTTCTTTCTAAACAATATTGTAGAATGAGTAAGAAGTTATATTCTCCAGTTTGGAAGTAAGGAAGTACAGGTTTATAGGAGTAAAGAGAATCCTTGAGACCGTGTACTTATGAAGTGGTGAACTGGTAAAGCTGGGATGTCTGATGTGAAAACCCTAATGTCTTATTTTCAAAACTCTCTTTTAAGCCCGTTGATGGATGGAATATACAAGATTTCTCTCTTGGCTATCAAGTTAATAGCTTTTAGTTTCAGGAGTCAGGAACAGACCCTACACTGACTTAGTTAGGATTTATCCATTCCTGTAACTGAGAAGTCCAAGGGTGGGTCTTTAGGCATGGCTAGATCTAGGTGCTCAAACTAGCTCGGAATTTGTCTCCCCCATTTGGTTGTACTATGCCTTCCATTTGCCTTTTCTTTAAGCTGGGAACCCCTGTGTGGGTTAGAATGGCTACCAGAAATACCAGCTTAATATCCTTTGCCATTATCCCAGGTCAGGGACTTCTTGTCACTAATAGTTCTGTGAATTTCCTTGCTTTGGATATCATGAGACTAAACTGGGCCATGTGCCCAGTTAAGTCTGAACTTAACCCTTTGGTCAAGGGGATGGGGATATACTGGTTGATCAGATCCGGCTATGGATGCCCTGTGAAGTAGGGTTGGATCAGCTTTTTATAAACCGTGTCACCGGAAAGCGGGCTATGGGTGATTTTTGAAATCAAAATAAAAATCTTATTACCAGGGATAAACGAACTGAGGTCCATCTACACAGTAGAATGACACTCAGCAATAAAAAGGAATAAACTACTGATACATTCAACAAATGGATGAATTCCATGTGGTTTACACTAAGCGAAAGAAGCCAGACACCAAAGGCGCATTCTTTCATTGATATGGTGTTTTTGGACATAGGCAAATTTATAGGGACGGAAAACAAATTAGCAGTTGCCAGAGGCTGTAGAATAAAATTAAAGCTTGACTATACCAATGTATGAGGGAACTTTGGAGGGTGATAGAAGTGTTTTATATCCTGATTGTAGTGTTGGTTATATGAGGATATGTATTTGTTAAAATTCATGAACGTGTGCATTAGAAAGTGTAAATTTTACCGTTTAAAAATTATACTTCCATAAGCTTGGCTAAAAGAAATAAAAACATCACAATTATTGAAAAGAGGAGGATACTGAGCAGGACCCCCAAATTCCACAAACATAATGAAGGGGTTCAGGACAGTATCCCCCAACCCCAGTGACAGTGCCACTTTGGCATGTGGATTATTTTGAGTCGAAGGCACTTGAGACCCGACAGGCTCCAGAGAAACTTTGTCCCTCCCTTAACCACACAAAAGAATCTAAATTGGAGGACATTCCCAGAATAAGGGTTATTAAGAGAGAGAAATTTTGTCTGAGTGACCCATCTGTATGGCAGAGCTAACATCTAATTACTAAATATCCCTTCTTCTTACTGTCTGTGAAATGTATTCCTTCTCTCTGAAATTCCAGGCCCCTGCCCCCTTCTCCTTGGTTCAGATGGACATGTATACCTCCATATGTATGCCTATTAAATTTGTTTCTCTCCTGTTAATCTGTCTTATCTCAATTTGATTCTTAGTGTAGCTAAAAGGACCTTGAAGTGGACAGGAGTTCTTGCTCCCTGTG
Source organism: Taxidea taxus jeffersonii (assembly GCA_003697995.1). Lineage (NCBI taxonomy): Eukaryota > Metazoa > Chordata > Mammalia > Carnivora > Mustelidae > Taxidea > Taxidea taxus. The sequence goes on from RCUC01106751.1 coordinate 1,662, forward strand.
AGGGGGGTGAGGCATCCTTGCTCCCTCACAATATCAAAACTACAGTGCTTACTACATATCTTAGCCTATATAATAGGAACTTATTACTGCCTAGATAAGTGGTTCTCAGTCTCTTTTTCACCATGATATATATCGTTGTTGAAATGCCCATGAAGTCCTTTGAATCTATGGGAGTTGCTTCTAGTTTCTGGTACATGTGCTATAACCCCACCACTTTCTCCAATTCTCAAAAAAAAAAAAAAAAAAAGTATCTAGCTGCAAGTCAATGAGAATGATATTACCATAGAGATAATCTTGCAAAGATATAAAATATTAGGAAAGAGTAATACTTGTTATTAGTAACATGTTAGTAACTTGGGCACTGCTTGTATTATTTTGTAACATCCTGATAAAGAACCTCTTGTCTCAATGATTATATTCTTTCTCCTTTACCATGCATGCATATTTGGTGTATATAATGACTTGATATTAAAAAAAATTAAACCACAAATGAGCCCATACTTACAAATTATTCTGTAACATACAACCTCATTTAACATATCTTGTGCTCCTTTCCACATTTAGAGTCATTTTGGTTATTATTTTTCTGAAATGACTGTAGCTTCAACTCTGACTTGGATGGAACAGACAATGCACAGGTTTTTTTTTTAAGATTTTATTTATTTAGGGACGCCTGGGTGGCTCAGTGGGTTGAGCCTCTGCCTTCAGCTCAGGTCATGATCCCGGGGTCCTAGAATTGAGCCCCATATGCAGCTCTCTGCTCAGTGAGGAGCCTGCTGTCCCCTCTCTCTCTCTGCCTCCCTCTCTGCCTGCTTGTGACCTCTGTCAAATAAATAAATAAAATCTTATTTATTTATTTATTATTTATTTATTTATTTATTAATTTATTATTTGAGAGAGAGAGAGGCACATGTGCCCGGGTTGGGGGAGGGGCAGTGGAAGAGGGAGAAGACTTCCTGCTGAGCAAGGAGCAGAATCCTAGGTGGAGGAGTGAGGGGCTGTCTCCCAGGACCCTAATATCATCGCCTAAGAAGAAGGCAGATGCTTAACTAACTGAGCCACCCAGCTACCCCAGCATTGAAACAGAGTGCCAAAATAATCAGTAATTGGGAAAAAATACTTTAATTCTGTTTTTTTAATTAAATAAATGCAAAATGAGTAAAAATAAGTATTTTAAATAAAGACCATTGCAGTTCTGACCCATATTAGAGCTGGAGGCGAAAGAAAATGAAATTAATTAAATTAATGAAGTTAACTAAGTTAATTTAAAATTGTTTAAGATTGGGGCGCCTGCATGGCTCAGTGGGTTAAAGCCTCTGCTTTCGGCTCAGGTCATGATCCCAGGGTCTTGGGATCGAGCCCTGCATCGGGTTCTCCGCTCAGCGGGAAGCCTGCTTCCTCCTATCTCTCTTTGCCTGCCTCTCTGCCTACTTGTGATCTCTGTCAAATAAATAAATAAAATCTTTAAAAAATAAAAAAATAAAATTGTTTAAGATTGTCAGTTGTTGAGGAGAAAATGTCAAACATGGTGATTTTCCCCATGGAAAACGAGATAAAGAAGTAAATATTGAAAATATTATTGACTTTGTACCTTTGTACCTATTAAACCCAGAAAATTGAAATTATAATAAATTCTGTTTTCATTATATTTAATATGATGTTGTATTAAATAAGCCTGCTTTTCAATTTTCCAATTTTTTTAACCACTTTAATGTCTTCACAAAAAGTTAGCTTTTAAAACAATACATGAAAACATGTAGATAAGAGTGTGTATACAGGCTCAGATGTCGTTCAGCATGGCATTAATCTTTATTTAAAATTTCAGTATTTTGTTCACCATGGAGTTTTTGCATTAATTTTGATTTTTAAAAATACTACATTAAAGTGTTATCTTGATTACAGGGGGCTTTTTTAGCAGCCTTTAAATTTTGCACCTGAGGCCAGTGACTCACTCGTCTCCCCCTACTCCTGGCCCTGGACTCCAACACTACCTTTTGACCAAATTGAAAACTGAAGTAGAAGAAATTAGAGCAGTACAAGGTGTGGCAGAGGGTGATCTCTATTGTGGTGTGGGGTAACTATCCCCATGGTCAGGGATCTTCATGTGGTCCCCAGCTGCTCTCTTGGGTTGTCTTTTAGGGTCCCTGGCCTTGACTAGATTGTCAGCTAGGCAGAGTGGCTGCTGAGGGCTGAAGGGAGCAGAATAGGTCTCCCCAAAATATGCTACTTTAGCATAAGGTTTATTTTCAGTTGAGTATTTTTTTTTTTTTTTTAGATTTTATTTATTTATGTGACAGACAGAAATCACAAGTAGGCAGAGAGGCAGGCAGAGAGAGAGGAAGGGAAACAGGCTTCCTGTTGAGCAGAGAGCCCGATTTGATTCGGTGCTCGATCCCAGGACCCTGAGATCATGACCTGAGCCGAAGGCAGAGGCTTAACCCACTGAGCCACCCAGGCGCCCCTCAGTTGAGTATTTTTAAGAAACTGCAGGCATAGGAGAAGCTCTGAAAACGGTAGGAGTTACCATTTTGTAAAGGAAATCTACATTTATAAAGGACATTTACATTAGAAAAGATGCCTATACCGGGAAGAGCCTATTACCTGAGAGAACTTTTTCCCCTGAGAGACTTATGACTGGACCACCTTTGTTTATCAAACATCTGCTCCTCTCACCTTCCTGTGAATTGCTTGCCCCATTTGAAGCCCTGAACTACTGTCCTTTTCCTTTAGCTCTGGATGGTATATAAGCCTCATTGTCTGATTGCCTTTGAGTCTCATATCCTTGTGGGGTCCTGTATGTATGTATGTATGTATGTATGTGTGTGTATTTATATATATATATAATTTTTTTCCTCCATTTGTTCTCTTTTTACTATGGGGAGAGGGGTTCAGCCACAAACTCAGAAGAGTAAAGGGAAAATTATTTTTCCTCATCTGCACTGCAGGACAAACAACTAGGAGATGATGCTTTGAGGCCTTCAGTGACCTTTTTCTAGTGTGGTATGTAGTATTTCCAGAGATTTCCTTTTCTGCATTTGGTTTGCTTTTTGAAGCATCTCAGCTGCAACTGATGCCTACTTCTTCTTTCCCTCAACCCCTACCATCCCCTTTCTTTCATTATCATCTCATTCCCACTCCCATGTGCCCCAGCTGGAATTTTAAAAATCCTGGAATCACTGTCAGATTTTAACATCAGACAAAGATGTGTTCCTGAGAGAAAGCAGTCTAATTGTCACCAGCTGGTGTTGGTATCCTGGTGGTTAAGCCACTCTTGCACAGACATTGAGCAATTGTTGAAAGTGTCTTACTTGGTGAAGGACCTAGGGCATGTTGTTGGATATGCCAAGAGCACCATGAACTCTGGCCTTTCGCTCCGGTTTTAGGAGCATTTCCTTCATTCGCTGGGCATTTTATCATTATGAATCTTGCCTTTTTGCAAGACCGGTGGATTCTGTAAAGGTTTATTAATCATGATTTAATGTATTCATATGAAAAAATGTAACAGCGAGAGAATAAAGCTTATGTAGGCATTGCAGGGGTCCCTTTGGGGGTTTACTCTATATTACTCATAGCAATGAAAAGTAAAAATGGCAAGTTATATTAGCTAAGTTCAAGATACAAAAGGCAATATTAATTTCACAGGAAGTGTAAAAGGATATGCAAATGTGATCAACTCCCAGGAAAACATTGCAATATACCACTCCAGGCTTTGAAATTATGCAGTTTAATAAACACTTGTTAAGAAGCTTCACACACCAAACATCAAATTTTAAAGCAAGTGTTTCTGATCACGTACTGTTTTTGTAGAACAGCATTATTTTCCTAAGCTTTTCGAACCCTAAGACTGGGTTTGATTGGGGTGTGCAAAAGAATGGGTTTATCAATAGCGGTCACATGTTCTTGCGAAAACACAGATGGTTCAAAAGAGAGAATTCCATGTTGGTGTTTTTCCATTAAAAGTGCAATTTAGAAGTGTGGGCCATTAGGCTAGAAGCTAAAGTAAAAATTTTAGCTAAAAATTGACAAGGGAGAATTATCATGGAGTTTAAATTGGTAATCTTGAAAGGACAAGCTTTCCCCTAAGTTTATTCCCACAACTTCCTTAGGTTGATTCTTCCTATATAGAAACCTTCCGGTTCATTTAGAACCAGTACCAGACTTTGGCTCCTACTAAATGGGAAAGGTGGTTAGGAAGTTGCATGAGGGGGCGCCTGAGTGCCTCAGTCAGTTAAGCATCTGCTTTTGGCTCAGGTCATGGCCCTAGAGTCTTGGAATCAAGCTCAGTGTTGGGAGTCTCCTTCTCCCTCTCTGTCTGCTCTTCCTACCCAGTCTCTCTCTTTCTCTCTCTCAAGTGAATAAATGAAACCTTAAAAAAAAAAAAAAAAAAAAAAAAAAGGAAGTTGCAGGAGATTTTAAGATTTAAAGACCGAGCTGTGCAGAGTAAAAAAATCTTCATTTTTGAATGAAGTGTTTTCTCAGATGTTTCAATAGATTGTTTAGAGTCTGGGAAGAGTTTTACAGTGATTTGGACACACATCTGTAATGTTTTGTTGTAAATGTGCTTGTCTTGTGCTTTTACAGAGCTTTACACCACTGTTTAATCTTGTGTTAAAAAATCAAGAGATAGAAAAAGGAATGATAACACTAAGTGTGGGTGGGGTGTAAGTGAAGGAAGCAGTTATTCTCAAACACTGCTGGTGGCAATGTGGCGTAGGTATCAAATATCTTGTGTACTGTTTGATCCAATAACTCCTGTCTAAATATTTAAGGTAAATATTACAAAGGTGTACATCTTTAAGTAATTTTATCACAGAGCTGTTTATGATATGAAAGAAACACGAAAAGAAGCAAACATCCCCCACAATACTTGTTTAAATGTTTTCTGTCTTTATACAGTGAAATACCATGTAGTTTTTTTAAAGGTTGTTGTAGACAACTTAGTAACATGGAAAGATTATTACAGGAAGTGAAAATGGAAACAGATTATAAACAGGAAATACAGCTAGCAGGATCTAATTGAAAAGGGAGGTTTTTTTTTTCCATAGGTCTTTTTTTTTTTTTTTTTTTTAGATTTTATTTATTTGTTTGACAGAGAGAGAGATCATAAGTAGGCAGAGAGGGAGGAAGAGAGAAAGAGGCAGGAGGAGTAGCAGGCTCACTGCTGAGCAGGGAGCCAATGCGGGGCTCGATCCCAGGACCCTGAGATCATGACCTGAGCCGAAGACAGAGGCTTAACCCACTGAGCCACCCAGGTGCCTCTCCATAGGTCTTTATTGATATAGTAACACGTTCTAATTGCTAACAGTTCTGAAACTTTTATTTGCTTTTACTAAACAATAGTTTTAGTTTTTCTAAAATAACCATGCATCATCCCATGACAATAACAATGATAGCAGAAAGTGCATGCATCACTGAGAGACAATAAGATATAATGCAGGTGGTCCTTGGTTTACAAAAGTATGTGATTTAAAAACAGATTTGCACTATACATTCTTATTTGCTCGAGAGAAAGATTCCTGTTGTTGTGATGAGTGAGCAGTGTCTTCCTTGGCAATTTCAGTTTAGTTCACAGCTCTCTGGTGAAGCTGGCCTGCCAAGGAAACCTGGAGTTAGGGAAAATGAGAGCTATGTTGTTAGGAGATGAGGGTTCTGTGAAAATAAAAAAGTTTCATGCATCTTTGAAATTGCCCAGAGGTCAGTTGGCAAATAGTATTTTATTTCTATACACATGCACACTGAAATTTAACCAGTAGGGGAATTTTTTAATAATCTGGGTGTAAGGAGAGGCTTTCTGTAATTCAAAATCCAGATGCACTGAAACTTGATTGTATAAAATTAAAAATTAAAAAAAAAATTCTCTTCTACCCGTCAAAAAACATAAAGAAAAAACCATAAGCATCAAGTTGGGAGAAGATATTTGTAAGCTATATTAGAGAAAGAGCTAACATGCCTAATATATAAAGAGTTATAAGTCAAGGAGAAAGGGACCAGCAAAAATCCAATAGGACAGTAGCAAAAGACCTAGATAATTCACAAAACTTGATATAAGCATGGTTCTTAAGCATAAGAAAGTATGTTCAACTCCTAAGAGACATGCATTATTATTTGTACTTAGGAAGTACTGGAAACGACCTAAATGCCTATTAGAAAGGAGATCATATGAGGGGCATCTGGATGGCTCAGTCAGTTAAGTGTCTGCCTTTTGCTCAGGTTGTGATCCCAAGGTTCTGGGACTGCACCCTGTGTCAGGCTCCCTGCTCTGTGGGGGAGTCTGCTTTGTCCTCTCTCGCTTCCCCCTGACCTCGGTTGGTGGTTTCTGTTTCTCTCTCTCTCAAATAAATAAAATCTTAAAAAAGAAAGAAAGGAGATTATTTGCATGAGTCCTGGTATAGCCCATACAGTGATGTGCTATGATATAGAACAAGGAAGGTCCTTATGAGTTGATATGGAGTGAGCCCCAGAGATATTATTAGTACCAAGAGCAAAGTACAAAAGAGTGCATATAGCAGGCTACGTTTTATCTAAGGAGAAACAAAGGTGTCTATCATCTATCTATTGGTCAATCAATTGATTGCTTATTTCTGCAAAAGGAAACATATGAAGAATGAACTGGAAGAAATGAAATTAATAACCTACAGGGCGGGAATGGGATCAGAGAAATTAGGGAATGGAGTGATACCACTCTGATACCTTTTTTTTTTCAATAGTTTTGATTTTGAAATCATGTATTCATGTTTTGTATGATCGAGAAATAAAATTTAATTACAATATGGGGGATTGAATAAAAACAGAGGTAAATGAACCCAACTATATATCAAATGTTAAACATGACAATACATTAGGAAAAAAAAATACTAATTCAAGTTGTTTTGAGCATAGTACCTTGACTGTATACCTTCTGTCTGAAGATAAAAGAACCGGAAAGAAATCTTGAACTTTATACAAAGTTTACTCTTGATAGCAGTATTGATGGAACAATTCTGAAATTATTTTGTGCATATGGTAGGATTGGATAAATACATTAATTTGGGGGAGAGCCAGGAGTTTTAGAATACTGAACTTTTGGACTGAGATTGTAAGTGTCAGTACGAATACATGATTTTTATATCTATCTATCTATCTACCTATATGTTTATATATGATTATATTATATATACACATCTTATTTATTTATTTGTTTACTTATACATCCTAGCTCTACCCTCTGTAAGAGTCTTTTTGCAGTGATATTGCTGTAACAATGAGCATACTCAGTAACTGCTCTTTGTTTCTGAACACCACTCCCCACTAAAAGGAACCTGTGGCCCTTGCAGAAATGGCTGGTCCAGAGCAGGGAGCCAGGAAATAAAAAACTGCTTAAAAAAAAAAAAAAAAAAATATATATATATATATATATATATATATATATATATGATGAGGCCATGTCTGAATGACATTGGAGCCAGTCTGAGCCAGGTCACATAAAGATCAAATGGATAAGGTTTACTTTAAACAAAAATAAGTAATTAAAAAAAATAAGTAAATTAAGAAAGGAGGGAGAAAGAGATGTTCTTCTTACAGTGGCATACCAGTTAATAGATGGGGAAGCAGGGGTGCCTGGGCGGCTCAGTCGGTTAAGCCTCTGCCTTCAGCTCAGGTCATGATCTCAGGGTCCTGGGATTGAGCCCCACATTAGCAGAGAACCTGCTTCCCTTCCTCTCTCTCCCTGCCTCTCTACCTGCTTGTGATCTCTGTCATATTAAAACAAAAACAAAAACCTTATAAAAAAATAGATGGGGAAGCAATGGTGGAACTAGAAAATCACTATTTTATAACTACTTTTATAATTATTCAGGCTAGGATCATCAATAGATATTAAAGCCATTGAGAGAAAGGTTTTTTGGGAACAAAACATTTGCACAGTTTCACAATCTCTCTCACTTTCACTCTCTCTCACTCTCACACTTTACATATTCTATGTATATACACTGTAAGGGAAAAAAAAAGTTTCCCTCAACCTACTCAGAGACCCTGGCTATGTTTCAGGATTTTCTCCATCAGTGCCTGTAGTTCATGGTCACCCCACTTCAAAGAATGAAGAGGTAGACCCAATGAAGAGTGGTGGACAGCAAAACAAAGTTTTTGAGAGATAGCAAAGTGACAGTACAAAGCTCCTGAGGAGGGAGGGGACCGGAGAGGGTTGTCACTGGAGTTTCTATGTGAGGGGGTTTTTATGGGCTTGTTAGCTGGCTGTTTTAATCTGATGAACTCTTCCTGTGCCAGTCATCCAATCAGGTTTTTGTCCCCTATCACATGGGAAAGGGTGGAGGGCTCCTTCCAGGATGGTGTAAAATCCTTTAAAGGGTGGTTTCCTCTTGGGGTAGGGTCCCCTTTTCCAGGCCTGCCTGCCTTCCAACTACCCTTCATTGGCAGGGTCTGAAAATTAAACTGACAGATTGACAAGAGAAAAGCATACAAATTTATTTAATCTAAGTTTTACATGACATGGGAGCCTTTTTAAAGAAATGAGGGCCTAAGGAAACAGACCGAAGTATTTCTATGTTAGGCTTGCTGAAGAGTAGGCAGTCATTTAGAAATATGTTAGGTCAGAGAATATGAGGTAGGTGTAGTCCAGCTGGGGAAATCTTAGTAAGCATTCTTCTTGATGTTCCTTGTCTTCAGAGACAGGGATGCTTTTTTCCTCGATGTGTCAGGAGGGTATCTCTCACATGAGGGTATTATGATCTGTTTTGGAGGAGAATGCACCCACACACAGATACAGGGGGTAACCTGTACATATCACCTTATCCAGAGGCTCAAGGTTAATATCACCATTCCATCATGTTCCTCCTGATGGCATGCATTCAGAATCACATAAGTAGTACGCCTGTCAAAAATGTATAGTGTGAATCTATCCTTAGGAAACAATCAGACTGGCATAAATATCCTACAAAGCCAAAGGTCTGTCCTCTTTAAAAATATTAATGAATGGGAAGCAAAGAAAAATCTGAGGAGAGGGACTCCTGGGTGGTTCAGTTGGTTAAGCTTCTCCTTTCAGCTCAGGTCATGACCCAGGAGTCCTGGGATCCACATCAGTCTCTCTGCTCAGTGGGGGCTCGTTTCTCCCTCTCCCTCTGCAGTCCCCCCTGCTTGGGCTCTCTCTCTCTCTTTTTTGTCAAATAAATAAATAAAATCTTTTTTAAAAATTAAAAAAAAAAATCTGAGTCGCTATTCCGGATTCAAGAAGATAAAAAACGGGGCACCTGGGTGGCTCAGTGGGTTAAAGCCTCTGCCTTCAGCTCAGGTCATGATCCCAGGGTCCTGGGATCGAGCCCCGCATCAGGCTCTCTGCTCAGCGGGGAGCCTGCTTCCCTTCCTCTCTCTCTGCCTGCCTCTCTGCCTGCTTATGATCTCTCTCTCTCAGATAAATAAATAAAAATCTTAAAAAAATTATTAAAAAAAAGAAGATAAAAGACATATGATAGTTAAAAGCAGTGTGATCCTGGATTGGGGAAAAAACAGACATTCCTGGAATTGAAAAAATGTATATACAGCCTATATGTAAGATAGTATTTTACTGGTGTTAAAGCACCCGGAATTTGATCATTGCACTGTCATTATGTGAAAGACTGCCCTTATTCTTAGAAGACTTTGATATCACATGGTAAGAGAAGAAAAACCTGTTTCTCTACCCTCCTAGGTTCAGTGCCTAGAGCCCACAGCCAGAGGACAAAAGGCAGATTAACAAGAAAAAAAAGGGTTTTAATTACTTGTGTACACAGGCAGGCCTGCTGGAGTTTTCGAAGACAAATGTGGCTCTAGGAGGTGGCCAGATGGTTACAACTTAGGCTAAACAAGGGAAAGGGGGTTGGGGGCTTCTGGGCAAGGATGTGAGGGCAAGTTATGGACCTTGGTGAAGGAAATGTGTGGCAAGTAAAAGTAACCCTGTTATGCAGATAAGAGTCTCTTAGGTAATAAGAGTACCTCTCTTCCTGGTAAGAAAGAAAGCTTTACAAATGGAAGTTTCCTTTATAAATGGAACTCTCCTTTTACAAAAGAGGGAATTTACACTTTATTTTCCTACAGGTAGAGGAGGTAAAGC
>ML097450.1:0-26815 GCA_003697995.1 Taxidea taxus jeffersonii
GACTACCAGGAACTCTAAGTATAGAATCCAGACTGGTTGATACCTTGAACTTGAACATAACATAATTATTAAAATATCTAAGACTTGGGGCACCTGGGCGGCTCAGTGGGTTAATCCTTTGCCTTCGGCTCAGGTCATGATCTCAGGGTCCTGGGATCGAGCCCCGCATCGGGCTCTGTGCTCGGCAGGGAGCCTGCTTCCCTCTCTGTCTCTGCCTGCCTCTCTGCCTACTTGTGATCTTTGTCTGTCAAATAAATAACTAAAATCTTTATTTAAAAAATCTAAGATTTGGGGGGTAAAAAATAAATGATTTACTGTAAAACATGAATTAAATTATTACATACACATTTCAAAAGTTGGAAAATGTTCCAAGAAATGAACTTGTCACTTAATGAAATGGACATTTTGGAGAAAGTTTTTTCAACTTGGATTTCAAAAGGCAATTTGTACTTATCAATGGTCCTTTTAAACTATTGACTTTATTTTCCCTTATCACTTGGAAATGCTTCTCAAACCCTGCTGTATCCATTTCTCTTTCTACTGACCTGCATTTCCTTCTTACCTAATAGTTACTTCATATTTAAATGAGAAACTGAAAAAAAAATAAATAAATGAAAAACTGACATTGTAGGGGAGCACAGTATAGAAGACATTTTCAATACAAAATTCAATTAAATTAGTCAAACATTTACTGGAAAAAAAAAATTACATAGCAGGCCCTTTGCTAGGATTCAGGAATTCCAAAGAGCTAAGGGGCTCAGAATACTCCAGGGAACATAGACAAGGCAATTAACTTAATTAAAAATACACATGCATGCAGACATACAGAGATAAATGCTTTTTGAGAAATAGATAAAATTTTGGAAGGAAGAAAGGAAGTAATTGGTTTGACTTGAAATTTCAAAGCATCTGACATTTTACGTGAAAGGCAAGAAATGCAGCTAGGGACTCCTGCGTAGCTTAGTTGGTTGAGCTTGGGACCCTTGATTTCCACTCAGGTCAAGATCTCAGCATCCTGAGATCGAGGCTGTGTCAGGTTCTGTGCTGAGCACAGAGTCTGCTTAAGATTCTCTCCTTCTCCCTTGGCTCCTCCCTTCTGCTCCCACTCTCTCTCTCTCTCATTAACAAAACAAACAAACAAACAAAAATTATGCAGCTAAATTAGTATATGATTTGGGGGAGGGGGTGGTAAGAAAATTCCCTGCAGAAGGACCGTCCAAAGTCATGGCAAAAAAATTATTTGGGACAAGTAATCAAGTACAGGTGGAATCCTGAATACATCAGAGGACAGGTGGACGGTTTCCTTCTTTGTTTTTCCCTTCTTGCCCTCCTTCCTGTTTTACTTTCTAGATGATAATGTACTTTGAAATATTTCTCTATAAACATTGTGGCAGAAGTGTGTGTTTGGAGTGTGGCGTAGAATGCCAGCTTATTCTTTAAGGGCAGTGATTAAGTATTTGTACCTAATTAAGTACCTTAATCAAGATTCCCTACTTTGGAGACATTCAAAGAGACATATTAGAATCTGTATCAAGGAGTTTGTTAATTACAATTAGGTATGTTAGAAAAATTTTTCTTTGATGACAGTAAATGCTGTTTAAAAGACGGGGTTGGTGAGCAAGATCGTGCGGATGAGTAAACAAGATCTGTAAGTCAGGTGGCCTCCGAGGCTGGTGGAGCACTCGGGCTGGTGGAGGACTCCGGACTGGTGGAGCACTCCGGTCTGGCTCAGACAAACGAATGCCTGCTAGGAATATTTCTGCATCTGCCTCAGAGTAAATATCTGAGACAAGAGGCTTATCTCAGGACAAAACAGAGTTTTCCAGACCTTCCTTAAGCAGATTGTATCCACTTGTGTTTTATTTAATTTCATTTTGTATGCTCACTAATGAATATTTGTGATTCAATAGCTCTTGGTTTAACCCGTGCTTGCATTGCCTTGTACCCTAGTGGGCGCTTTGTGGATAAGGGTTGCCTTTGGCCATAGAGCAGCCCCACTCATGGAGAGAGCTTGTCTCTTGCTGCTTGTCTGATTCGACCTAGGTCAGTTCACAAACACCTTCTTCCCTCCTTTCCTCACTTCTTCCACTCTCTTCCTCCCTTTCTCCTCTATTTTCTCTTACTCATTTATGGAGGTCTTCCTATCTTCCTGGGATTGGGTAAAACATTAAGTGAAACTTTTATGATTTATGTTTTCACCCAGCACCCAAAACAAATGGATTCCTTGCATGGCCACAAAGCTCATTATGGTCAAGAAAGTTGTGCTTCCCTGACTTGTTGTGTTTCAGGGATAGACCTGAAATTCCTATGGCTACTCCTTGCTAGGAATCTCCAACCAAACACTAGGCAGTTTTCTATCATTTTGGTTGTGACCTCCACATGAGGCCTGAAAATTAAAACTAGGTAATTAATAGATAATATATGCATTTTTTGCTTTGAGATACACGGATCTGCCCTGTTGCTGTTAATTCGGAGTAGTCATGCCAGGATTTATTTAGCAGTAAGACAGTCTAGGAAGGCGGGTCAGGGAGTACAGTTCATCTGGACTGAGCTGGCAAGCGAAGTAGGGCAAGCACGCTCTAGGAATTAGCAATTGGGGTTCCAAAACAGTAGTAAGATCAGAGTCCAAAGGACCCAGACTGGGAAAAATATGAGATGAGAATGAAGGGTTAAGTCCAAGTTAAAGATTCTGTCTAATATAAGACTGAGTCCTACTTTAGGGCCTTCAGGGTCATCACCAAGCACTGGAGGCAGGTGTTGAACTGGCCTAACCCCCTCTGCACAGGCAATTCCTCATGTTTTTCCTGTTCATGATGTGATTAATGGCTGACTTGGGCAATAACTCTATAAAGAGCAGAAACTAGGTGTGTATGTTTTCAACAATCCCCCAAGATACTCAAATGTGTTTATTCAATATGAGTAGATAACGGCGAGAGGGTCTCCAAACTTAAACTAGAGATAACTCGATTTGGGGTATTATTATTTTTAAAAATTTCATATTTTCTTACTCCTATGGACTTTCATAAGTATGATTGTAGTTCAATGTCCTGCCTAAGTACTTTGTGTTTCAATGCATGAAATAGTGTTCGTGTACTGTCTTGGGAGTGAAGATTACTTCTTTATTTGCCTTGTTGTCCTCTCTAGAAAGGGCATCGGGGAGCAAAGCAAAACAAAACAAAAACTGTAGAATTTCGTACATGTACTTAAAAACTTGGACTCCTTCCTGTTCCACAGGAACCTCTTATTCTTATATTATGTTAAGACTAAAGGCACTATACCTGTTATTTGCTTTCCTTCTATACTATTTGATATGGCTTTGATCCATTAAAAAGTTTCATCTTGTCATTTTATTTTATTGACATTCATTTTATTTTTGCCTCGGACTATCTTTAAAAACAAGTCCAAGCATATTCTTTGACTGTGAAAACATTTTATATCTTATTTTAGAAGTTATCATATAAAACCACATCATAGCTAATAATCATGGTACCTGTTTGATTTCTTAAACAAAAATGTTAAGTATATAAACCAGCAATGGAGAAAATTTAATTGGGCTTTTACCCTTAAGGATCTAAGCACTTGCTTTCGATAGCTCTTTCTAGTGTATATGTCAACATTCTCATCAAAGGTGTTTTTAGCTACACCAATTACTTCAGTGGCTGTTCTTGGAAAAAAAACTGTCACTTTACTAATCTCATCATCCAGGAGGAGCTCATCAAATATAATCACTACCTTAAACTCTTCCGCATTTGAGTTAAGGGATATAGAGAGACTAGATTAAAAAATCATTAGATGCCTCAGAAGAATGAGTTTTGGGGAGGAGTCAGCAAGCCGAGTAAGTACAGTTCACTATGTATATCTGTTCTGGGAATTAATGGGAAGAAATATGGTAGGGCTTGAATGCATAATGACTAAAACCTCATTGCCTAATTCTGTGAATGAATGAACAGCTTACCACTTCCTTCCTCCAATTCTAAAGATGAAATTTAAAATAAAGAAAACTTAAGAATGATTCTTATCAGAGGAACACAAGGCTACAAAAACAGACTCTAAAAATCTATAGATGTATTTTTCCTAGAATTTTAACAGGGTTACATTAAAAAAAAAAAAAGATAAAACAAAACCAATCTTACCTCAGACATGGTTTTCTTTTCAAAGAATAAAAATCTTTTCTAATATAATCATACTGACAGAAACATTAGGCTGAAATCAAGACAATTAAGTATTTCTTTCTGATGACCTACTTCAGTTCTATTTAAGATGGTTAGAAACGTTCTGAGATTAAATTTCATCTGCCGCTTTTCTAAGGGTTTTCAAAGATGAAGTTTGATCAGCAAAAGTACCAAATATTTTTTGATGAATTTTGATTTTTGATGAATTATAAGCTACAAAAGTAGCTTATAATTTCTTTAAGTTTGGGACTTCTATACTATTGATGACAATAAAATGAAACTAGTTATTTCATTCAGTGGTTATCTACAATCATTTAGAACATTTGGAGGTCATGAATTTAACATCCTGGTCTTATGAAATGAAAGCCCCAAACCTGAGAAGTTAACTCGGCACATTTTAGCGAGACTCATCTGCAGGCCATGTATGCTATTAGAATAGAAGTGTTCAGCATTTCCATTAAATATCGCCTAGGTAAGAAGTTTAACTAGATTCAATCATTACATTGTTTCAGTTAGTTACTTAGGCTGAACACTTGGCTCAAATATACATATCCTGATTATCGGACTGCTTCGATTAATGAACATATTTAAATACAGAATTTAATTCCCTTTGCTAGATATATGTCTCCTCTCTTTTGTACTTTGGCTTCACTCTAGTGACACAACCAAATTGTTTATCTTTAGAGTTTAAGGTTTCTGGGTCTTAGAGGAATTGTTTGTATATGAATTTTGAGGCAGCCTGATGTGAAGGATCATTTAAACAAAAAGGGTAGTTGCCCTCAGACTTTGGAATCCCTTCATAAAACACCTACTTAGAAACAGAAACCGAAAACAAAAACCCGAGAAGATTTAACACTAGGGGGCACTAAGAGCCTCTTGTAAATACCCTGCCCCTTCTTTTTCAAGCTGGGTCCTGGTTATCATTCCCACTTTATTTCTAATCTTTAGAAGATAGTGTCCTTCCCTGTATTTGGTTAGTCATTTTGTTTGTCAAAGGGCAAAAGATTGAGTGGGGGAAATAGTATGTTAGTTTGTATTTTCAGGACTGGACATAATGAATTACAGGGAAAGATTCTGCCTTCCCACACATGGGGACACCTGTTTCTCTGACCTTTACTTTTTCAGTAAAAGGCATGACCCTTAATTAAGTAAGATACTTTCAGACATGACCAGTGTAACCCACCAGGCAAGTTCAAATTACCATTATCTGCTATCCATATGTCTAAAAGTGTTGTCTTACAATAACCTTCTCTTGACGAAGATAATTTTACTCTGCAACTGGGCAGTCATAATGACCGAGAACATTGACTTAGGGGCTTCTTCGTACCCCACACAGTGGGAAACATGTTACTAGGATTTCCTCTTTTAATTTTTTACCACAGCCCCATGATGCTGAGTTGGTTACTTCCTCTTCTTTGTAGATGAGGAAAACGAGACACTGGAAGAAGTGACTTGCTCAAAGATAAAATTGTTAATAAGGCTGAGAACAAGTCCACAAGTCAGGTGTCTGTGGCACCCAGGTTTCCTTAAATTTGTTTTATTGTACGTTGAGCATCTGGCTTATATCCATAGTCAACTCCAGTTTAAATATCCCCTTCTCCTCTACATGTTAGACCCTATGTCCTGCTTTTGTTTCAGCAAAATATGGCTATTGTTTTTAAAAAGAGAACCCAAAAGCCAGAAAATATTCTATACTGTGTAGGTAATACATTTTATAATTTTATCATTTGGACAAAATTGTTTGTTACTTCAAAGGGCCCCCGTGTATATGAAAAATGTTTTTTGGGTAAAAATGATCTCTCTCTACATCTTGTCTGATGAGTCATTGAATATGATAAACTGCTATGATAGGGCAAATACTATAAGGAATACAAGGCTGTAGAATGCACTTCCAATGTCCCTGAGACAATGTGTTAGAAATATACAGGTAGGGGCGCCTGGGTGTCTCAGTTGTTAAGCGTCTGCTTTCAGCTCAGGTCATGATCCCAGCCAGCATCCCTGGATGGAGCCCCATATTGGGCTCCCTGCTCAGTTGGAAACTGCTTCTCCCTCTCCAGGTCCCTTTGTTTGTGTTCCCTCTCTGGTTATCTTTCTCTGTCATAAAAAATAAATAAATAAAAAAAATATTTTTAAAAAGAAATATATATGTATATGTGTATCTAAATAAATAAATATATGGATATATGTGTGTGTGTGTGTGTGTGTGTGTGTGTATATATATATATATATATATAAAATGTTGACCAAATGGACAATGAGTAATGCATAGTTACTTTTCTTGAAATCTCCCTTTCCTCTATATTTCTCCCTTTCCTCATTTTTTAGGGCCTTATCCAGGCACCATTGTTTTGTGTTTCTTTCTTTGGCCATCTCAGACCATAGTCCCCTGCCCCATTGCTAAAATTCTAATGCTGTTGAGTTTTTAAAGATCTTATTTATTCATTTGACAGACAGAGATCATAAGTAGGCAGAGAAGCAGGCAGAGAGAGGAAGGGAAGCAGGCTCCTCGCTGAGCAGAAAGCCCAACGTGGGGCTCGATCCCACGACCCTGGGATCATGACCCAAGCCGAAGGCAGCGGCCCTAACCCACTGAGCCACCCAGGTGCCCAATGCTGTTGAGTTTTGAGAGTCCTTCAAATATGCTGGATATTAGACCTTTCTCAGATACATGATTTACAACTATTTCCTTCCACTTTTTAGCTTGTCTTTTTACTTCCTTGATGGTGTCCTTTTCTGTACATATTTTTAATTTGATGAAGTCTGATTTACCTTTTTTTTTTGGTCACTTGTGTCTTTGATGTCATATCTAAAAAACCACTAACTCAAGGGCATGAAGATTTATGCCCATTTTCTTCTGACAGTTTAATAATTTTAGCTCTTTTTTTTTTTTAAAGATTTTATTTATTTATTTGACAGACAGAGATCACGAGTAGGCAGAGAGGCAGGCAGAGAGAGAGGGGGAAACAGGCTCCCCACTGAGCAGAGAGCCCGATGCAGGGTTTGATCCCAGGACCCTGAGACCATGACCTGAGCTGAAGGCAGAGGCTCAACCCTCTGAGCCACCCAGGCACCCCAATTTTAGTCTATGATCCATTTTAAGTTACTCTTTGCATATGGTGTGAGACAAGTATCTAACTCCATTTTTTTTAAGAGGTTTCCTCTTTTTTTTAATATATATTTTATTTATTTAACAGAGAGAGAGAGAGAGAGATCACAAGTAGGCAGAGAGAAAGGCAGGGGGGGAAGCAGACTCCCTGCTGAGCAGAGATCCCAGATATGGGGCTCGATCCCAGGACCCTGAGACTGTGACCTGAGCCGAAGGCAGAGGCTTAACCCACTGAGCCACCCAGGCGCCCCACTAACTCCATTTTATTTTAAGTGGGAATACAGTTGTCCAGGTATTTTTTGTTGAAAACATTGCTGTTTCCCCGTTAATTTTTTTGGCACCATTGTGGAAAATCAATTTATCATAAATAAAAGGGTTTATTTCTGGGCTGTCAGTTCTATTATATTGATCTGTATTTTTTTAATTAAGAATTTTTTATTTAAACTCAATTAGTCAACATATAGTATATCATTAGTTTCAGATGTAGTGTTCAATAATTTATCAGTCACCCAAAACACCGAGTGTTCATCACACCATGTGGCCTCCTTGATGCCCATCACCCAATTATCACATCCCTCTAACCCCCTGCCCTCTAGCAACCCTCAGTTTGTTTCCTATAGTTAAAAGTCTCTCATTGATCTCTATGGTTATCCTTAGGCCAATACTACTCTAACTTACTATAGCTTTGTAGTAACTTTTGAAATTGGGAAGTGTAAACACTCCAAATTAATTTTTTTTTCAAGTTTTTTTGACTATTTCAATCCCTTGCATCTCTTTCACTTTTTTAAAGATTTTATTTATTTATTTGAGAGACAGAAACAGAAAGCACAAGTTGGGAGTGGGGGGGACAGGGGGCAGACTCCCCACTGAGTGGGGAGCCCAATGCCCTGCTCAAGCCCAGGACTCCAGCTTCACGACCTGAGCCAAAAGCAGATGCTTAACTGACTGAGCCACCCAGGTGCCCCAATCCCTTGCATTTCTATATGGATTTTGAGTCAACTTATTAATTTTCTGCAGAAAGGCAGCTAGGTTTTGACAGGGATTGTGCTCAGTCTATAGGTCCACTTGAAGATCATTCCCATACTAACAGTATTAAGTTTTCTAATCCATGAACATGAAATGCCTTTTCATTTATTTAAGTCTTTAATTTCCTTTGGTGGTGGTTCGCACTTTAAAATAGTGCGAATTTTGGTTTAGAAAATAGTTTAGTTTTCTAGTGCGAATTTTAGTTTAGAAAATAGTTCGCACTTTAAAATAGTGCAAAATAAAATATTTTTCTGAATATAACCCCAAAACAAAGTTTAATGTAAGTGGTAAGAGTGAATGGTTCATCTTGTGCTTGATCCCAGAGAGAAAGCATTTAACCTTTTATCATTAAGTATAATATTAACTATGGCTTTGTCATTGATGATCAGGTTGAAGATGTTGTCTTTTATTACTGAATTACTGAGTGTTTTTATCATGGAAGCATGCTAGACTTTGTCATATGATTTTTCTCAATCTATTGAGAAATTTTTTTCCCTTTATTCTATTAATAGACTGTATTACATTAATTGATTTCCATATGTTATATTAACCTTGGATTTCTAGGATAAATCCCACTTTATCATGATGTATAGTTCTTTGTTATATGGATTACATTTGTTAGATGGATTTGATTTCATCATATTTAGTTAAGGCTTTTTGTACCTATATTCATAGTGGTTATTGGTCTATAATTTTCTTTTGATATCATTATTTGGTTTTGGTGTCACAGTAATACAAACAATCATAGAATTATTAGGGTAGTGTTTCCTCTCAATCTATTTTTTTAGAATTTATAAAAGTATGATGTTCATTTTTCTTTCAATTTTTTTATTGTGTTATGTTAGTCACTATACAATACTTTGTTAGTTTTTAATGTAGTGTTCCAAGATTCACTGTTTACATATAACATAAACATAACATAACATAAACATAACATAAACAGTGCTCCCTGCTTTAAATGTTTAATAGAATTCAATAGTGGGGTTATCTGGGCCTAGGGTTTTCTTCATGGGAAGTTTTTGGTTAATAATTCAATCTCTTGTTATAGATCTACACTGTTTTCTTATTTCTTGTTGAGTCATTTTACATAATTTACGTCTTTCTAAGAATGTGTTCATTTGTTCAGGTAGGTTATCTGATTTATTGACAAAATGATTGTTCATAGTATTCACTCAAAATCCTTTTTATATCTGTAAGATTGGTATTAATTTCTCCTTTTCCATTCCTGATTTTAGTAATTTGATTTATTATTTCTTTGGCTAGTCTACACAAGAGTGTGTTATTTAAAAAAAGTTTCTGGGTGGCACCTGGGTGGCTCCTGGGTGGCTCAGTTGGTTAAGCATCTGACTTTGGCTCTGGTCTGATCTGAGGGTCCTGGGTTTGAGGCCCAGGTGGAACCCTGTGTGGGGCCCTGCCATGAGCCCTGCCACAAGCCCTGCTGTTAGAGGGGAGTCTGCTTGTACCTCTCCCTCTGCTCCTCCCTCTGCTTGTACCTCTCCCTCTGCTCCTTCCCCCACTCATGCTCGTTCTCTCGCTCTCAAACAGATAAATAAAATCTTAAAAAAAGATATCTTTGGGATGCGTAGGTGGTTCATTCGGTTAAGCATCTGCCTTCAGCTCAGGTCCTGATCCCAGGGTCCTGAGAAGTCCCAAATCAGGCTCCTTGCTCGGAGGCGAAACCGCTTCTCCCTCTGTCTGCTGCTCCACCTGCTTTTGTTCTCTCTCTCTCTCTGACAAATAAATAAATAAAATATTTAAATATATATATATATTCAATAAAAACAACTTTTGGTTCTGTCAAATTTCATTTTTAATGTTCTATTTTATTATGACATAAATCTTAATTTTTTCTGCCTTCTGCTTGCTTTATTTTATTTTCTCTCTCTTGTTTTTTTTTTTAGTTTATTAAAGTGATAGGTTAACTTGTTGACTTGAGATCTTCTGTTCAAATACAGACATTTATGATAAATTTCCTTTTAAGCACTGATTTCACTGCATTTCATAAATTTTGGTATCATGTGTTTTCATTTTCATTTGTCCCAAATATTTTCTAATTTCCCTTGCAAGGTATTCTTTATTGGTTATTTAGAAGCATGTTGTTTAATTTCTACATATATGCGAATTTCTCAAATGTACTTCTTGTATTGATTTCCGTTTTATTTTTTGTGCTGAGATAACACATTTTATATTATTTCAATCCTTTTGAATTTTTTTGAAGCCTCTGATATGACCTGACATATGATTTATCCTGGGAAATGTTTCATGGGCACTTGAAAATAATATGTATTCTACATAATTCCAAAACCTATGTTGTTTAGATTATGTTTGTCAGTGGTTCTCCATAGAAACATTACCACCCTTCAAATAGTATTTTGCAAACTTGAGGTGGAGGAGTTTTTCTTATCACAATGATGGGGAGCACTCTTGATATTCAGAGCAGAAAATCATCGCACAGATGTTCCTGTGCCATTGGAGTCACCAATATGCCACACCCCTCATGGTTTGTAATTACAGTCCCCCACTTAATGGTAATTCCATCAACAAATATATGACTATTTTACTGTGTTTTCTGGGTAGTGTCTTAGCTGAAGTTTCCACAACAAAATACTGTAGACTTGGTGGCTTAAACAAAGAAATTTATTCTCTCACAGTTCTGGAGGTTAGAAGTCCAAGAGGAAGGTGCCAGCACAACCAGTTTTTTGTGAGAACTCCCTTCCTGCCTCGTAGATGGCCATCTTCCCATTGTGTCCTCATATGGCCTGGGAAGAGATGTCTCTAAAGACATCTAAAGAGATGTCTCTAAACGCCCATCTTCAAATATAGCCACTTCGGGGGTTTGGGCTTGTGTTTGTGGAAGTGGGGTCTGGAGGACACAGTTCAGTCCGTAGCAATCATAGTCATAGGTGATCATTTAAATATTAAAATACATACTTTATGGGGCGCCTGGGTGGCTCAGTGGGTTAAGTCTCTGCCTTCGACTCAGGTCATGATCTCAGGGTCCTGGGATCAAGCCCCTCATCGGGCTCTCTGCTCAGCAGGGAACCTGCTTCCCCCTCTCTCTGCCTGCCTCTCTGCCTACTTGTGATCTCTGTCTGTCAAATAAATAAATAAAAATCTTTAAAAAAAATAAAAATTAAAAATTAAAAAAAAATAAAATACATACTTTATAATATAGTTCTTTTATTTTTCTTTTGCACTGTAATTAAGGGCATTGTTTTTTATTTGCGTTTTTGTTTTTGTTGTTCTTAACTATGTGTGTGTGTGTGTATGTGTGTGTGAGTACATTTCCTTTCAAGATGGTAAAGGGGTAAGTTTAATAGTAATTATAAAAAGAACTATTTGAATCTGATTAGTCTGCTATGAAGTGATGCCTAACTGATTCCTGGGCTTTTGGGATTACTTGCCATCATTTATCTTCACAAAATTCCTGGCAGGGTAGGTACTACTGTGTTCATATTATCAGTGAGTAATTGAGAGTCATAAGATTCGGCACTTGATGAAGAACACCTGAGTGATAGGTGACATCATCGTAATCCAACCTAGGTCTGCGTGATTCCATAGCCTCAGTGTCTATGCACCTCCATTCTTCCTGGGTCAAGACAGAGACACAAACCTAATGATGTCAAATAGATAATTGGTATCCTCTGGGGGAGGGCCAACTGGCAGCTCCACTGAAATTTAATGAGTATAAATTTGCATAGATTTTAAAGATTTAAGATTTTATTTATATATTTGAGAGAGAGGTAGCAGGAGAAAGAATGAGCAGAGATGGGGAGCAGGGAGAGGGAAAAGCAGGGTCCCTGCTGAATAAGGAACCCAACGTGCTACTTGATCCCAAGACACCGGGATCATGACCTGAGCTGAAGGCAGACACTTAATGGACTGAGCTATCCAGGCCCCCCGACTTTGTATAGATTTTAGTTTTGTGTAGCAGTATGTGTTTTGTGTAAGTCTTCAGTAAATTTTACTTACAATCTTAATTACTAGATATTGTATCTCTAAGTTATTATTCCAATCCCCTTTTGTTATAAATTCATACTACTGACTGAACAAGGGTAGATGCTTTGCTGACTGTGAGCACACTGGTAGACGGGCGAATTAGACACAAGGACTACTTTTAAAAGGTTCTTAAATTATAATTTTGTGACTTGAAGAAGTTAAGTATCTTATTTAAGTTAAAAAATAAGCCTTTTGAGAACCGTCACCATAACACAATAGGTTATTTAATATAAAGTAAGTACTGGACAAGGTGTGATCCGAACTCCTCTCACCCAGTTGTAAAATTCTTTGTTTCCAGGTAATTAGCAAGATGTTTTCCTTCACCTATACCAATCTTCAGTCTCAGGTTTATTGATGAGCAATTGTGATACAGTTAATTAAAACCTCTGATTCATAGTCTTGTACAGAGGCTTAATTCAAAAACTGTTTATTGGAGGGGCGCCTGGGCGGCTTAGTAGGTTAAGCCTCTGCTTTCGGCTCAGCTCATGATCTCAGGGTCCTGGGATCGAGCCCTGCATTGGGCTCTCTGCTCAGCAGGGAGTCTGCTTCCCCTCTCTCTCTCTCTGCCTGCCTCTCTGCCTGCTTGTGATCTCTCTCTCTCTGTCAAATAAATAAATAAAATCTTTTAAAAAAACTGTTTATTGGATATTTTCTATCATAAGCAGAACAATATTTACTTGATAATTTTAATATTTAACTCCGGATGTGATGTCTTTGTTGTTTTCCTCCTTAAAAAATGTAGATTGTTTTTTTCTCTTCTCTCAAAGTACAAGTGTTTTAATTAAAGCTTTCTGCCTTTGGTACTTGGAAATCCCACCCATTTTCATATAAAAATGTATATTGCATTTATCATTACTTTCTGCTTTATTTAAAAAACTCAAACTTTTGTCACTTGAGGCAAATAACATTATGTCACTTGAGGCAAATAACCATGGATGGGACTCCACACACAGTCCATCAGAAATGAGGGAATATCATATCAAAAGACATTCCTCTTTATGAATATTCATGGGGATAAATATTAAGGTCAGATTGGTTTGGTTTTTTTTTATTAACATATAATGTATTATTAGCCCCAGGGGTACAGGTCTGTGAATCGCCAGGTTTACACACTTCACAGCACTCACCATAGCACATACCCTCCCCAATGTCCATAACCCAACCAGGTTTTGGGTTTTTAATGTGAATTTTGACCTGTAAGGGCAAAATTTTATGAGGCAGCTATTTTGTGTTATGCATACCTTCAAGAAGAAAGAAAAAATATGGTATTATTTCTACAATGGATTTACACTGAAGATGGTTTGCACCATCGTGTGTCATTGTTTACACTATTAAATATCTTTAACAAACAGCATGCATGGTATTAATACCTGAAACCTTTAGAAAGTGGAAAGTGAGAGGTGTTTGAAATGCTGTGGAGGGAGATAGTTGAAATGATAATGTCTAAGCCAATAAAAAAAATTACAAAATAATATAAGAAATAATGTAAGAAAGAAAAAATGAAACTCAAACATACAAAACAGATAGTTGTTCAGAGCAAAAATATTTTATTAATA
This sequence comes from Taxidea taxus jeffersonii, assembly GCA_003697995.1. Taxonomy (NCBI): domain Eukaryota; kingdom Metazoa; phylum Chordata; class Mammalia; order Carnivora; family Mustelidae; genus Taxidea; species Taxidea taxus. The sequence goes on from ML097450.1 coordinate 13,860, forward strand.
AATATTTTCTAGAGAGCAAAATATATGGGCGGTCATATAAATATGAATAAGTATGGTTCATATGTTATCTCTGCATATACTCATTTTTATATATCTGTGGCTTAGAAAGATTTAATTAGAGATTGATTTAAGGGTGTCTGGGTGGCTCAGTCTGTTAAGCATCTGCCTTTAGCTCAGGTCAGGATCCCAGGGTCCAGAGATCAAGTCCCACATCGGGCTCCTTGCTCAGCAGGGTGTCTGCTTCTCTCTCTTCTCCTCCCCCGGCCCCTCCCCCGCTCATGTGTACTCTCTCACAAAAATAAATTTCAAAAAACCCTGAAACTGATCTAAATTTTGCTGTAAATTTCAATTTCTAACTAAATTCCATATCAATTATTATTGAATATATCTTAAAAGTCCACTTCTCTTTTTCCTATGGCTTATTTGTTTATGTGTCACATGGCTAGCTAGTATTCTTCAGAAACTGATTAGAATCAAAACCTTGCAAAATAAGCTCTCCAAATAAGCTTTTATCAGTGAAATAATTAAGTTTATCCATTATACACATACTTGAAGAGATAAAGGAGCTCTCTCATAAGGTAAAAAAAAAGTAATGGTAGGCAGTTTGCTAAGACAACAAAGTGGAATGTCTCATCTAAAATTTTTCAAGATGATAAGAAAATAGGTATTACAGTTAGTCTAATCATATTTCTTCACTGACTTAATGACGTTCCTTTTCAAACTGTCTTGTTAACTCTTACTTTCGAGGCTGAAGAAAACTAAACAAGTCTGAATGATCAACCCTCCGGAGGCTTTGATTTCAGAGTGTGAAAATGAATGTCCTATCTGTTGCATTACGCCCTCTAAATAAAACCCTGATTACCTATGCAACAAGGACCACAGAGGGCACAGAATAACATTATGAAATCATTTATGCAATACGAATTTAGAACAGAAGCAGCTCTGCCCAAAGAACCCAGGAGGAAAAAAAGGACATCCTCACAAGGGCAGGGACACACAGAATCACTGCAAAGTAACCAAGAACTTTTCAGTGCACTCTACATGGGCCGTGGTTGTTTTAATGAGCTGGCTATAATTTTCAAAAGCATTTGCTTTTGTAAGCAGATTCATAAACTCAGTTCTAATAGGGTCATTTATTAATTTGCCCAAAGATCATTTCTTATGACAAAAGCCTAATAAATTTAACTGGATGCATTTTTAAAGAATAGAGTCTGAAATTATCCATTATTGCTTTAATTTCCCAAACATTCACATTGTGTATTGAGCCAAAATTTTCCTAGTTAATCATCTTTTCTTATCTTTAGATTATTAGAACTTTAAATCCAATAAGATTTTCTATCATTATTGTTTCATTTACTGAAAACATAGTAGTTTTATACCAAATTGCTTTCAATTTCATTTTATTTATTTTATTGAAAAAGATTTTATTTATTTATTTAAGAGAGAGAGAGGGAGGGAGAGCATGAGAAGGGTGAGGGACAGAGGGAGAAGCTGACTCCCCACTAAGCAGGGAGCCCTACGTAGGGTCCAATCTCAGGACCCTGAGATCATGACCTGAGCTGAAAACAGATGCTTACTAATGAGCCACCCAGGTGCCCCTTATGTATTTTTTTTAAGAATTCTATTTTCTTTAGATCTATTCATTAATTTTATTCTGTATGAAAGACTTTGCCTGATCACCTCATTTCCAATGCTCCGCCTCCAAGGCTAGTACTCTCTTTTTACCTTACCTACTTCATTTTTCTTTGATGCACTGACTACCTTATTTGTTTTTTTTTTTTTTTTTTGGTATTTTGTTTTTCAGTAGAATTGAAGCTTCTTAAAGGCCAGAGACTTTGTTCAATGGTGTCTCCTTGGAGCTTAGAATAAATCGTGTTTGGCATATTGTGGGTGTTCAATAAATATTTGTTGAGGGAATGAATAAAACGATGAAAGCTGAACACACTGAATATTTTTTCAATGTACTTTTCAAATACTGGTCATTGTTTATGACCTAACAATCAGCTTTAGTGCCCATCCATCTGGGGAGCTACCTCACGGCTGTTCTCTATGATCATTCAACACTGTCCTAGTTCGGACCTTAATTTTATACTCGGACCCTGCAATGACTTCTTCATGGTTCTTTTGGCTTTAGTCTGCCTCAATTTTAGTCCCCCTTTTTGATACTGGTCATCTTTTAAAAATGAAAAGTAGACCAGGTCACCACTCCAACCTCAACTCCTATCAGCTTCATGCCCTGAAAATGACACGAGATTTTGATGAGTGTAAATTCCTGTTATGTTTTTGGAAAGTAGATGTTATCCATTAAAATATAAAGCACCCATCTGCCTTGTCTAAAGATCACTTTTATTAAAGTAAAAGTGCCAATGCTGATCCTTCTAGAAATAGACAGGAATTACAGCTTGCTTGTAATTGCAACAAATTGGGGAAAAAAATCTAAATCTGAATGCCCATCAAAAGGCAATGGTAAATTAGTATTATGGATTATTATGTTTGTATCACAGAGAATGAGGTAGATATTTACATGCCAAACCAAAAGAATATCCATGCAGACATAGCTAACTGGGAGGAGAAATTAAGTTTCAGAATAATGTCTTTAGTATAATGTCATTTTATTAAGGAAAGAGAGAAAATGAAAAAGAGAGAAATAGAGACAGGGATAGAGAAAAGGAAGGAGAAAGAATGCTGTAAAGGTAAATTTGAGTTTTAAACTTGACTTCCTAATTAAACTAATAACCATATTAAAATATTTATATTTGGCTAATATCTCTTAAGTTAAATTCGTAGCTTCTTGCTCTATTATGATATATGTGCTTTAACAATGTAAGAGAGATAGAGTCTAAGATGTAGAAAGGTCTGCAAAATATAAAAGTCTTTTTGTTGCACTGGTGAGAAAACTGACTTTATAGAGAAATTAAGTTATTTAAGAAAGGTCACATAAATATGCTAAAAATGGAATTAGTGATAAACTTACACCTGTTGACACTTAGGCTGGTAATTTTTCCAGTGAGATTTATTGCCTCTTAAGGAGAATATTTACTTCTTGCTTGGGCTTGATTTTGCTTAATTATTATTGATTATCATGTCAGCTATACGCAGAACAAGAGAACACCTTGTCAAGAATAAAAATGTTACAAAAACCCAAATAATTAGATGTGTATTGATTTAATTTGAAGAAGGAACTATAGTTTTTTTCATTAAAGGGTGATTAAAAATTTTAATTAGATAGGGTAATAAATTTTAATAAATTTTAACACATTAATCACATAGAAAGCATTTCAAAGTCATACAAGTTCACTGTGGAAAGAAAAAAAAATATGCCTAAGCTGATACTGTAAATTAAACTGGGTCTTGTTATGACTATCATGACAGGTAATTCAATATGCCAACTGATTTGTCTGATCAATTATCATATGGGAATATAGCTGAGATTTCATATTCGCCTATATTGCATACAGTCTAGACACACGCTCAGCTTATAGTGTCATAAATAACTTCTATTTTGTTTTTGTGTTTAGGATATATGTGGATTTGGACAACACACAAGCTGGATGAAATGCTTAAGTAGTTATATTTTATCTTAGACTATTCTCTGCCATGCATTAATGGCTGTGTTTAGAATAGTTTCTGATTTATTTAGAGCTTTGCAGCTGCATTTTTATCAGGTAAAATATATGAGTTCTCACATAGCAGGACGTCCTGATGATAGAATATTGAAAAGTAAAGCCATCACCATTATCCTGGTTAAAAAAAGAAGGATAAACAACAAGCCAGACTTTTTTGTCGAACCTTGGTATAGACCATTGTTATTCAGCATGTCTTCTCCAGAGCACTAATTGTTCAGGATTTGTACAGGTGTTAATTTAAAAATAAGATGGGGAAGGGCGATTTTAGTCACTTATGTTTAGAACAGCCAGATTTCTCATGGCATTTAGAACGTGCATTTTAACAGAATAGTTTACACAGTCGTTGCTAATCTAATGCCATTTTTAAATTGTTCTTTGTTATCATATGATCTCCCCGATCTGAGGAAGTGGAGATGCAAGAATAAATGAAACAAGATGGGATCGGGTGGGAGACAAACCATAAGAGACTCTTAATCTCACCAAACAAACTGAGGGTTAGGGGAGTAGGGAGAGGGTGGTTGGGTTATGGACATTGGGGAGGGTATGTGCTATGGTGAGTGCTGTGAAGTGTGTAAACCTGGCGATTCACAGACCTGTACCCCTGAGGATAATAATACATTATATGCTAATAAAAAATAAATAAAAATAATAAATAAATAAATAAATAAATAAATTGTTCTTTGTTTATCAGAGGATCTCACAAGACCAGTGTGTTCTGCAGGACGAACACTGGGAAAGACTGGTATGGATACATTTCTTTGATATATTACATATAATTTAGGGATAGGCAACAGGCAATGGTGGAAAACTATAAACAGTACAATCCATAGACTTGGTACTCTGCTTAAAGAAGTCCTCAGTGTCTGCCTCAGCAAGGTCAACTCCACACAGAAGTTTCGTGGATAGCAACGTATACGTAGATCATAATATAACAAGGATTATTATAAAAGGTACATTCCATGATGAACTCACAGTTGGGCTTAAGATTATGTCTGAAGCAGGTTGTTATTACTTTTGTAAGCATGAAGGAAAGAAAAGAGGTAATTGTAGAATTAATTAAACTAAAAGTTGAATAGAACTCATATTATTAAATGAGTCAATATTGGTAAAGTGCTTTGAAGAGAGTCTGGCACATAGGAAGAGCTGTCTAAATGGTTGTTAAATAAAATAACACTCTGGGAGAGATGGGAGAGATCCAAATAACTTTGAAATGTGGACACACAGAGAGGTATTGCTGAATCCAAGTTGTATGTGTATCAAACTACTTAAATATGTCTTTCCTCTTATTTGAAATTTTAAATAGTTTATTATTGACATTTCCACCATGATTAACTTTCTCCTTCAATTGATAATATTATATGCAAAAAGTCATCTCAGACCTTCTCTCTTTTGAATAAATAGTAGAGCTCCAATTAATACCTATAAATTCACATGATGTTTTAAGTACCTTTGTTGCTTAGCAATAGAGTACATATTTATATTTCATAAAGTCTTATTATTACGATTAAGTTATTAAATAAGTGTACAGATATATCTTTATGTGAGTGTTTTGTAGCTATCTATAAAGAACCTATTTTTGTCTTGTTTGAATTCACCAGGCCAACCACAAATACAGAGTTGTTTTTTTCTTCTTAAGGTCCCTAAATCAAACTCTGTGGCACATACGGAAAAAAATACTGGCCCTAACTTTCTAAACTACAGATAAAATGATCCTTGGTACAAAAATTCTATGTTTATATATTCTTATACATTATTTCTGTAACTTAAACATGGGCCAACTATTAAATACTGCATTAAATTAGATTCTAAATTTCTCTGTATCTGTTCATTTTACTCTGTGTGTATCAAATTATTCCAAAGGAATAAACCTTTTTACTGAGTTTTGAAAGTATGAAATATAGTTGGCTATTTGCTGAACTCTTATCTTACGTTTCCTCCTATGGTCACAAATACTGGCATGAAATATTGTCCATTCAAAAGAAACTTATTCTAATTAAAAGTAAAAAAAAGTATTAATAATCAGCATTTAAAAAACTCATAATTAAATCAATATGTGGGTTATATACAAAAATTTTCATCTATGAAGAAAATAATACTTTATTCCTCCTCATGAAGATATCTAAACTTCTTGGAGTGGGATATTTCACATTATTAGTACCTTCTGAAGATTTAAAGTTAATTTGCTCCCAAGGCACAAGATCATTTACATGAGAGAATCTTTTATTAGTAACTTAAGACCAGCATTGTTTTCTAAAGAAAAGGTCATTTTTCACACTTGAATTACAAAGTAACTCAGCTTTACTAATAAACTGATGAGCATAAACAGTGTCCAATTAATTCACAACTGAAAATAGAATAATTTGCCTCTGCATCTTCAACTCAAGAAACCTGATTTCTCTCTGAACTCAGCATATGCCCCCCAAACCCATAACCTTCATGCAAGCACCAGGCAGAAGTCTTCTCACTGCCTCATGCGGTCAGGCTCTCTGCTTAATTAATGCACCCCTCTTGCAACTGGACTTTTGACTTTTGACCTATTTCTCTCTCTCACTCTCCCCTCTCCAGCTTCTTGTAGATGTATGCAGTACATACATACATTGTGTTTGTGATGTGTTTATTCTTGCAACCTTATAAAAAATATATCTTATAAGCTCTGTTTGTAATTACTTCTCCATAGTAGTTGTCATGAAGGTTTTCAGAGATTACATATACTTATAGCAAACTGAAGAAGGTTTTTTATTTTTTATTTTTTTAAATATTTTATTTATTTATTTTTGAGAGAGAGAGAGAGAGAGAGGAGAGAGAGAGAGAGAGAGAGCTCAGGCAGACAGAGTGGCAGGCAGAGGCAGAGGGAGAAGCAGGCTCCCCGCCGAGCAGGGAGCCCGATGCGGGACTCGATCCCAGGACGCTGGGATCATGACCTGAGCCGAAGGCAGCCGCTTAACCAACTGAGCCACCCAGGTGTCCCGAAGAAGGTTTTTTAAATTCTTATTTATTTTATAAAATATTTTATTTATTTATTTATTTGAGAGAGAGCGAGAGAGAGCATAAGCAGAGGGAAGGGAAGAGGGAGAAGTAGGCTCTTTGCTGAACAGGAAGCCGGATGTAGGATTCAATCCCAGGACCCAGGGATCCTGACCTAAGATGAAGGCACACACGTAACCACCTGAGCCACCCAGGTGCACCCTGAAGAAGGCTTTTGAAAAATGAATTCAGGAAGGATGTTATTCTCAAGAGAGTCCAAGACTAATATTCAAAATATGAAGAGTTTTTCTCCTAAAAATATATTGTCAATACCGGCTGTCTTTTGCCACCCTGCCAGTTTGTTAAGGAGAAAATAAAACCTGTAAGTAAGTCAACAGTGGGAGGCTGTTTTTTTGTTCTGACGCAGGTAGGGGGCTGGATATTACAGAGAGTCTGGATCCTGGTTTTTTTAGGTGTTCCGAAAGTTAGGGCTTGGTTAGGGAAACAGATACTGTTCTCACATATTTCAAGCAGGAAGGGACTTAAAATAGGGAATTTGAGACCTATAAAACTATCAGAAGTGTGAGGGAACTAGATCAGAAAAGCCAATGCTGATGTTTAGGAAATCATAAATCAGACAACAAAGAGAAATAAAAGGCAACGAAACTGGTAAGGAAGAAATACAACTTTCCCCATTTGCAGATGACATGGTACTATATATAGAAAACCCTAAAGACGCTGCCAAAAAAACTACTAGACCAGATAAACAAATTCAGCAAAGTCACAGGATACAAAATCAATGTAGAGAAGTAATAAATTACAAAAGCAGCAGGGAAATACCCCAATGATTACAGCTGTCTGCAGCCTTGAAGTGAGTGGTTTGCAGGTGGATACAGAGAGGCCCGGGCAAACCCGTTGCTTGTTTAACGGCCAAAGTTCTTGCGCCTCCCCAGCTCTTGTTGGAAAACTAGTAATTCTATTTCTCTTCCTCCTTCCCAATCTCGCACATGGAAACTACACCAGAACCCTGCTATTGAGTGAGTCTGGGAAACATGGTTTCCAGCCGTCCAGCCCCTGCGGTACAGGGACAAGCTTGGAGAGGAAAGGATAGCGCTGACTACGAGCAGGGACTCTGTGTGAAAATTGGTCAGACGTGCTGATGGCTACGGAAGAGGAAGAGACTATTTGTAACTCAGCACAATGAACCTGCAGAGGCCACTCCGCCGGGCACTCCGGGTATAAAACTGGTTGAAGAAGGAGGACTGATTCTTACCTTTGGCAGTCCTTTCCTAATATGAATAAGAGGACATTGTCAGAGTTCTATTGTAATTCTGACCATGAAGTTTCATTCTATCAGACATACATTTATTTATTTATTTAAAAATATTTTATTTATTTATTTGACAGACAGAGATCACAAGTAGGCAGAGAGGCAGGCAGAGAGAGAGAGAGAGAGAGAGAGAGAGGAGGAAGCAGGCTGCCTGCTGAGCAGAAAGCCTGGTGCGGGGCTCGATCTTAGGACCCTGAGATCATGACCCTATTAGATATTTATAAAGACAATAGAAATGTTCATTTCAAATAATGAGGCTGAAAATTGACTTTCTTCTGTTCCAGTGAAAAATCCTTCCTTGGTCTTAAAGCATTGCTTTGTTTCTGAACATGTTTTGTTATAGTTTGTTACCATGTCTTAATTCTGACATTTCGGGGACGGATTTCACCAACAAGAGCTAACAGTGTACAAGCGCTGATAGTGTCAAAGGCCAATAGTGTACAAGTAGCTACAGGATGAAAAAACTGAAACATGGCAAACATTTAAGAGTGTTACAAGTATCAGTTGTTAAGTATCAATTGTGAAGAAAACACTGGGCTTTGTGCTAGAATTTCAGAGAATAAGATGGCTCTTATGTGACTTAGTTCCAAGTGAGTTAAGCCTGGTGGAGAGGTTCACAGGTCACGAAAAGAACCAGTGGACACGTAATGATACCGACCATTCATCTGGACATACCAGAGATCTTGTTAAGGGTAGTGTATGGAAAAAAAGGTTTGTGAAAGTCAAGTGTTGAACATTTACTTCTGTGAACTAAGGATTAGTAATCCCATGCCTCACTCCTGTAGCATTTACTGCACTAATGTGAACCTGAGAGAACTTTCAGGGCTTTTAAAAGTGCCCCCCCTACAACAAGTAGCTGCTTAGGAAATGGAAGACTATGGTTCAGTTATCTTTTCAATGATAATACCAACTACACATTGAAATTGTTAGGCCATATTGGAAATTATTAAACAAGAAAATCCTGATCATTGGCAGCTTGGGAGCTGCTAATAGTGTCACTTAAGAACGCCCCTCATATCCATAATTGCATTAACGAGAGACCTATTTTTAGTTTGGCATCCAATTAGGCAGCACTGTTAGCTAAGAAAAGAAATGGAATGTAACCCTCCTCGGGGCCATAGCCTAGATGCCTGCATTTCTTGTGACAAAGGGCGTATACTTTGGCAGAATAGGCAGGTCCTCGCAGTTCGTGGAGATATTGGCAGGACAAATCTCTACGGGAATCAATTCCTAATGGCTTGGTATAATTGAGAAGATCTCTGAGCGATCCATTAGGAAAATTTGAGACTAATCTGCAAGTAATGGCTCCCAAACAAGTAAGTGAGTCAGTCCCAGAGGAGACGGTATAGGATGTACTGACAATCGGCCAAACTTGGACAATACATGAAGAGAACGGGCAAGAAACACATTTGTCTTGGCCAACTCATCTGAAGTTGGTTGATGCTTTAGTAAAGAGGGAAGGAACATTTATATTGGAACAGAGTGTATATCCTTTGTAGTTTGGTGTCTACATTCATGTTTAAGTTCATATCTAGTAAAATAATCTAGTAAATATCTAGTAAAATAATATCATTACAAAATGTTGATCCAGTCATCTTCGCTTAACAAAAACCAGGTTTCAGCTCAGTTATTGGGACACAGGTCCAAAGCAGACTCTCCCTCACTTCTACTATTTCATGATTCTGGCGAGCAAAAGAACTGAAACACAGAATACCATAACCATAGCATTCATTTAAGTTTGGCCATGCTATCTATCATCCTTAGCAGTATGTGACCCAGCTTATTGGATAAGTTTGCCATAAGAGTTAAATTACTGATAAGTTTATAAAAAGTACTTGTTGTTACAACAGAACTGCATCTTCCAAGGTTGAAAAAAATGTTTGTATTGTTGGAGTAGGGAATTTTGGATTTCCTTATTTGCTAAATTATTTTCACATAAGGGAATCAAAATTTTTTTAAAAACACAATCATTTTCCATGAAAGTCCTCATGCCAAATAGAGATCTGCTGAGTACTATTATTTCCAGATCCCTCATTTGACTGAGGAAAGACAAACAGCTAGAATGAAATAAAATTTATTGTATGTGATTTCTCAAAGTGAAGGAATTTATGATAATAATATATAAGTTATCTGAAAAAACTTCAAAAAATAAAAATTTATTATCTTTGGATTTTTCTGGATTTTCTTTTTGAGTTGTGAATGTTATGGGATGTAATGATAATTTAGATAATAATATAGAATATATAAGTAGATATTATTTATTTTTATATAATACTATAAATCCATATTTAAAGCGTAAGTACCGTGTTACAGTAGTTGAGAGAGTGCTGCATTTTTGAGGACATGGAGAAGACATAGAGATAAACACGTTTTATAATTCTTACAATTTGAAAACAGGGAACTCATTCATTTGGGAATATGGAGTAGTATATTCAGCTCTAGTAAAAACTCTATTCTAAGTGTATTTGCTCAGAGACCATGGGGAGAGTGTTCAGAGGGGCCTTTCCTAGTGTGTGACAAGGTCACCATTTCCCAAAGTCAATTCCACAGAATATTACCTTATCTATCATCTATCATCATCACCTACTGTGTTTTTTAATGTGTTAGTCTTGAGTAGGCTAATTGACATTATGAATCTCAGAGAACAGAATACTGTAGGCACAAATTTTTTTGACTTATTTGACTTTTTGACCTCAAAAACCCCCTTCCTTGCTTTTTTCATTATAGATTCTCACTGGACTTGTGCCTATTGAAATTGTAAGTACTGATCTAGATTTTAATCATTTAGGCCCTTGACAGAGATAATTGCTTCTCTTTGTAGCACTTAAGAAATTACTCACATTTTTTATTGATAAAACCCCCAGTTCCATTTGATTTAGTGGTATCAAGAAAATACAGCCACAATTTGCATGATGGACTTTTGATTGTAACAAAATAAAAAATAATGGAGGAGAATATTGACAGATTATATAATTTGTTATTTCTCTTGCTGTATTGTGAATATATTTGGGTCGCCCAACAAGTTTCCCCTCTTTCCCTGATTTGGTAATAAGTTGTGTAATTGCTTCTTTAGAAATTTGCAAGGCCAAATGCTGAGATATAAAGCCAGGTAGTCAACTGACACCACCTTCTTCTTCATTACCCACTTTGGTTTAACCACCAGGAGAACACGGGCTTGAGGAAATACTGTGGAAAACAGGGGACACATAGAATTGGGGTTTTTTCCCCCTCAAAGTTCTTAAATGCACATTAATTCTCCAAAGCTGGTAAACACTCTAAACGTTTGAGAAAGAAAAAAAGTAGGGAATGCAGTCAAAATTTTAAAAAAAATAGCTTGTAGAGTTATGGAAGGAAGAATGAAAGAGAGATGAAAGTGATGATTCTTTTTAAAATTTTATGACTTTAACTCTTTCAATGTAGGTCACCCATAAAACTGATGCACCTTATAGAATAAATCTTGTGGCATTCTTTTTTTAAGATTTTATTTATTTATTTGACAGGCAGAGATCACAAGTAGGCAGAGAGGCAGAGAGAGAGGAGGAAGCAGGCTCCCCGCTGAGCAGAGAGCCCGACGTGGGGCTCGATCCCAGGACCCTAGGATCATGACCTGAGCCGAAAGCAGAGGCTTTAACCCACTGAGCCACCCAGGTGCCCCAAATCTTGTGGCATTCTATACGGAGATAAACATTGCTAAATATCTTCCAAGAGTATTACATGATAATGAGTTTCTTGACAGGTGAAGTAAGGTGAGTTTTAGGAAGCAAAATCCACAAGAAAAAAGAGTAAAATGATTCCTTGTTTTAAGTTTGCTTCATTCCTTCAAGCAAAAAACATTTTGCCAGGCTGTATCTTTTCTCAGAAGTAATAGTTTGGTCTCCTACACCCAGGCAAGGTCAGTTCAACCTCAGAAACGATGTTCTATCTTTGACTATAGCAAACTGTTGTCATCTCAATGTGGAAACAAGAAAAGGAATCCAGCCCATTATTTTGTTCCATTTCATTTCCCCTTTATTGATTCACTGGCACATAGCAAGGATTCAAGATTCCAGTTTCTAAATCCAGTCTATTACTATTTTAAATCTGGATTGAAGGATAACACCCATGTACTGGGCTGAAGGAATAATACTTATGTGCAATACAAATAAAGGATTTAACATTAATATCATCGGGAACACTGAAAAATTTTCTATGGAAAGCCAACTGATTAGAACTCATTGTCACCAAATGCTCCTGGGAGCCAAACGATGTTAACATCCACACCCAAGTCAACATTTAATCAAGCCAATACTTAGTTCTCTGCGGCAGTGTGTGTCATAGCCTATTCACATAGATTGCTTCCAAATCTAATGATTCATCAAATAACAGTAAGAACCTGCAAGTCCTGAGGAGGTTACTAGAAAGCCAATGAATATAAATTTTGTATTCACAGTATTTTGATATCAAAAATCCCACATGGAAACTCTGGTTTATTCTTACTCATATTTAAAGATAATTTTTTTGCTAATTCTGAATTTTATTTTATTTTTTTCAGTGTTCCAAAATTCATTGTTTATGCACCACACCCAGTGCTCCATGCAATACGTGCCCTCCAATGATAATTTTAAGAGGAAAGAGTTGAATGCTTCTGTTTGTTTGTTTCTCTGAATGCTTCAAAATAGCATCCATCCATCCCTCTCAAGGGCTCTTCTGGGACATCCTGCTATGGGGAGACCCTTCACTGGCAAGTGCTGTAGCCATTTTCCCCAGATGCTCTGACTTCAGCTGTCTGATTTTAATGATTTCTGCCTAATGAGCCACACCTGTTTTTAATGCAGAGAAAATATGTCCATGAGTACAGGAATCACATTCTGCACTGGAGATTTCACAGGTAGTATATAAATATATTACGTATCCACTGTGCTCTCAGGACTATAGGGCATACTATATAATTAAGCTTGTGCCATTGTAGGAGATTATAGACATTGTCTATTAGCCCAGTTAATAGTAAAAGATAGAAGAAGAAGAAGGAGGAGAAGAATAAGAAGAAGGAGGAGGAG
>ML097450.1:27215-41038 GCA_003697995.1 Taxidea taxus jeffersonii
AGGGAGAGGAGGAGGGGAAGAGGGAAAGGAGATGGAGAAGAAGAAGAAGGGGAAGAAGAAGAAACTTGAGAATGTACCATTCCCAGGTATCCATATACTTTTTATAAAATACATGTATTTATCATATATTACTAATGTGATGTCTTCTTTAGAAAGATACTCAAGAATACACATTAAATAGATAAAATAAATATAAACTAAGCAACATTTTTAAAGAATTCTTTATTGTGATTACTGATCTAAAACACACAGTGACAACAGTATGAGTATAATTGCTTTATGTTTTTTAAATTTTGATTTAATACTTTGTGGTAAAGTGGATTGGAAATCTTGATTCTAAGTTCTGTACATTTCTGCACTTTATTGTAATAGCTAACATATCTGTAAAATTTACTTCTAAAAGATACATATATCTGAAAGGTTGTAAACCACTGATAAGATTTATTAAAGCAGGACAACACATTTTTTCAATTATATAAGCCACAACTTTTAAAAATAATTGACTCTAACTTTTTAACTTTTCTGCTCTCAGTTTTTCTTTCAAGTTCATTGTAATGCTAATGAATTTTTATGTATTTAAAGAAAGCTTTCAAAACCCACTAAAACTCTCCATTTAAAAAATTAAAAATTCCACTTTCAGGTCTTTAAGAATAGATTTGAGTGATTTAGAAATGGCTCATTTTCATTATTAAAATGAAAAATGACTTGAAATATCCTAAAGATAATCTCTCTATAGCAAAAGTTTTCTTTTGCTTATTCTTGTTCTTTAAACAATTTATTTTTGAAAGAAGAGATTAAATTTTTTGTTAGTTAAAATTCATTTTGCAGATTGAAAGAAATTACACCAAAAAGCTACAAATTGGATAATCCCAATTATCTGACACTCTGGAAAAGTCAGACTATGTGGCAGAACACAGATCTGTGATTGCAGGTGTTAGGGTTTTGAGGGACAGATGTTGACTACAGAAAGGGTCACACATGAAAAATTTTAGGGTGATGGGATTGTATTGTATAACATACTCATTGGAAGATGTGACACTGCACAAATCAAAACCATAGAGTGTACTGAACTGTAAGAAATTTAAACATCAACCACGATGTCAAGAATCTCAGGATTGGAGTGTGTCTCATGTGGATGACATTACCTTACTGAAAAGGCAGGAAAAAGGAGCTGACCTAAGTAACCTGGGAAACCATTGTTTTGACTGATTGCTATAAGGCTACTACACAATGAACTGTAGATAAACAACCTATACCATTTGGTAAAATCATTCCCCAATGGAGCATGTAATAGTTCTAAAACTACTGTACATGTGTACTGAGGTTAAATAAATAAGTAAATAAAATGTAGATAATAGTAATCAAGTTTCTTACTGTCAGAAAAAGAAGTTATAAATAAATGAGTGAGAATTCTAACAACCACTGTGGTGCTGGATTAGAGCTGGAAATACCAGTGTGAACTCATGTTTATTTAATATGGATACACAGATTATATAGATATATGTATACATTGGATAGTATATGCATATATTCTCTAGCTCTCTCCAAAGAAGTCCTAGACACAGTAGCAATTCCTGGACTTACTTTGTCCTTTGCACTCTAAGAGTCCCCTTTAATATTTCTTGCAGGGCTGGTTTAGTGGTCACAACTCCTTTAGTTTTTGTTTGAGAAATTCTTTACCTCTACTTCTATAGTGAGTGATAGCCTTGCTAGATAGACTATTCTTGGCTGCAGATTTTTCCCATTAGCACTTTGAATATATCATGCTATTCTCTTCTGGCTTGCCAAGTTTCTGCTGAGAAATCTCCAGTTAGCCTTATGGGTTTTTCCCTTGTAAGTTAAGGACTTCTTTTGTCTTGCTGCTTTTAAGATTTTCTTTAGCACTATATCTTCCAAGTTTAATTACGATATGTCTTGGTGTTGGCCTACTTTTGTTGATTTTGAAGGTAATTCTCTATGCCTCCTGGATCTGGATATCTGTTTCCTTTCTCAGATTAGGGACACATTCTGCTATCCTTTCTTGTCAAAAAGTTGTCTTTTAAATAAAGACGAGAAAGGATCAGAGAAAATCTCCAGAAACAACAAGGCAAGTAGCAAAATGGCAATAAATATATTTCAATCAATAATTTGAACATAAATGGACTAAACACTCCAATCAAAGGACATAAGGTATCAGAATGGATAAAAAAAAAAAAAAAGACCCATCTGTATGTTGACTACAAGAGATTCATTTTAGACCTAAAGACACCAGTAAATTGAAAGTGAGGGGGTGAAGAAACATTTATCACACAAATTAATGCCAAAAGAAAGTTGGAGAGATAATACTTAAATCAGACAAACTAGATTTTTTGTTCTTGTATTGTTTGTATCCTCATTTGCTACCTGGGTAGTACTGGCCTCATGAGATAAGGGGGTCACTCATTTTTTTTTTTTTTTTTTTAGTGTTTGGTAGAATTCATCAGTGAAACCATGTGATCCTGGGCTTTCCTTTGCTGGGAGATATTTAATTTCCAATTCAACTTTCACTCTTGTTATTGGTCTAAGAAGATTTTCTATTTCTTGGTTTCAAGATTCATGATTCAATCTTGGTAACTTGTGCATTTTTAGGAATTATCTCCCCCTATGTGTTGTATTGTTTTCCAATTCTCATTTTAGTTTTTGAGGCTTCTCTCTTTTTTTCTTAGTTAATGTTAAGTAAAGCATTGCAAATTTTTTTCTTTTTTTTTTTGAAAAGCTGGTCATTATTTTCAATGCCATGTTATTGTTTATTTTGATCTCTATTTTATTTATTTCTGATTTTTCCTTTTATTTATTTCCTGTACTAAATTTCAGCTAGGTTTCTTCTTTTTTTTAGTTCCTTGTGGTGTAATTTTAAGTTGTTTATTTGAACTTTTTCCCTTAATACAATAATTTATAGCATAAATTTCACTCTAACATCTGCTTTTGCTGCATCCTATAGGTTTTGGAATATTGTTTTCTCTTTTTCTTTTGTCTTGAGACATATTTTTATTTGATATTTGATTTCTTGTTTGGCCCATTGTGCAGTAGTGTGTTTTTTAATATTTACATATTAAATATTTAATATTTACATTGTAGATATTCCAGCATTGTTTTATTTTGATCTTTAGTTTTGTACCATTGTAGTTGGAAAATATATGTGGTATGATTTCAATCTTCTTAAATTTGTACTGTTTGTTATATCTCTTTTTATGCGATTTAACCAAGGGATTCCTCTAAGTGTATTTGAAGAAAATTTGTATTCTATTTTTCTTGAAGGGAATGTTTTATATATGTATGCTTCAAGTAAAAACTATTCTTGTTGAAAAGAAAAACATCTTTAACTAGAGTACTCATTTAAAATAAAGCATATCAGGGGCACCTGGGTGGCTCAGTCAGTTAAGCATCTGTCTTTGGCTCAGGTCATGATTTGGGGGTTCTAGGATCAGCCCTGCTTCAGACTCCCTGCTCAGCTGGGAGTCTGCTTCTCCCTCTTCCTTAGACTCTCCCCCATGCTCCAGTGTGTGCACTCCCCCCCCCAAATAAATAAAATCTTAAAAAATAAATAAAATAAAGCATATCAGAGGGTAGGTGGGGGGATGTGTAAGATAGGTGAAGGGGATTAAGAGGACATTAATCATGCTGAGCACTGGAGTATGATGTATTAGTGTTGTTGAATCACTATATTGTATACCTGAAAATAGTCTAACAATATATGTTAGCTATACTGGAATTAAAAAAACTTAAACATTTTTCAAATAAATAAATAACAAAATCTGTGATGTGAGGTGGTGGCTGCAGAAAAGAAGAGGTTGATCCCTAGCCCATTCAAAATCTCTTCTGGGCTGAAAGTATCAGAGTAGGAATAGAGAGTACAAGAACTCGCATATTTATTGGCAAAATGGGCACTTATTGACCAGAACTTTTCTGAGTGGATTTTTCTTGATGAATAGCATCATGTGTTAAAAAGAGTTTGAGTATTCATGGATGACTGCACTAAATTTATTTTTAAGCTTGGAAGCTTTCTAATTGTCTGTATAACCAAGTAGCATAACTGACACTGTATGTTAAAAATAACCGACTTGAACACATTTAGTGTTTTTTGCTCCAGTAGCATAAAGCCAGCTGGGTATCTATAAAAACAAATTTGAATAGCCATATGCATGCTCATCAAAACGGTAATATCTATGTTTTTAGGCACAAATAATTCAATCATTTTATCAGTTCCAAGTAGTGTGAAGTCTATTATAATACTTGAAATAATGTGATTTGAATGACTTGATCTTCTTTCACATGCAAATCCTTGGGTTTTGACTGCACACACCCCGCCCCCCCATGATCTTCATGAGAAATAGAAACTGTGGATCATAAGTACCATCCTCTACACAAATGTTTTCCTTAATAGAACTCATTTTTCCTCTGAGGGTCTTCAAACTTATCATGGCACCACTCGTATTACACAGGCTGCATATACGTTCCATCACAGCTCTAGACAGTCATGTTCCACTGTTCACACTTTTCAGATGAATTGCACTTTAAGCAAAACAATACGGATTAAAGTCATTAGAATACATGAATCAGAATTAAAATCATAATTACTTTGACATTATGGAAAAAAAGGTCTTCACATTCTGCCACTATCCCAGGGCTCTGACCATATGAAGTGCCCACTAGAGTCTGTTGAATAAGAAAATTAATGAATGTGTACCTCTTTATTAATAAGCTTGATCCTAAGAGAACAGAAGAGTAATGTACTGCTCTGAACCAGCAGAGCTGAGAGGATTTCTCTAGGACGTTAAACCAAACCTCTTACTTAGCTTGCAAATCCAATGTAAAATGCAGTCAAACAAATGGAAAGGAGACCTCTGTCAAGATGAATATTAAATATATGAAAGAGGACTTTAGTAACATCACTTAATGAATGCCAAATAGCAGGTTTGTGCCACCTCTTCCCATGGCCGTTACAAAATTTAATTGTACAAATAACTCATGCTGTATGTGCTGTGTCATCTTTATTCATATTCTATAAATCGGGGAAGACATCCAGCTGGTTACTTGAAAGACAGAATACTGAAGTAATATTGCCTTGGCCTAATTTTAATAGCTTTTTTACTTCATTTTAGCAAAATTCTGGAGAGCATGTGGCTCCAGTACCAAAAATTTATGGCTATAACCTCTGTCATCGTCGTCATCATCTTCTTCTCCTTCTCCTTTCCCTCCTCCTCTTCCTCCCCCCACCTTCCTTCTCCTTCTCCTCCTCCTCCTTCTTCATCTTCATCTTCTTCTTCTTCCACATTTGGAAAATTACAGTATGACCTTGGGAGAGGTCAGAAAAACTCTTCACAATGCTTGTCATTTGTTGGCATAGGTAGCTGAGGTTAAGATCACCAGATAGACAGAATGATGTGATGGAACTGTACAAGCTTCATTGGCAGAATACACTTTCCCTTCTAAAAGTTCCTTGTATTTTAAAATGCACTAGTACATGATCCACTGGTTTATTGGTGGATTATGGGGTGGGTTATAGGGTATTCAAAACAACTAGAAATACAAGAAACTTGTGGAAGGTAAGAAAAGCCATGAGGCAAAAGATTGAGCAGAGAACCTACAATACAGATGTACGAATATCAACTAGACAGATGCCCAGCTTTCAAAAAAAATTTTTTTAAAGATTTTATTTATTTATTTGTTAGAGAGAGAGAGAGCAAGCACAGGTAGACAGAGTGGCAGGCAGAGGCAGAGGGAGAAGCAGGCTCCCTGCCAAGCAAGGAGCCCGATGTGGGACTTGATCCCAGGACGCTGGGATCATGACCTGAGCCGAAGGCAGCTGCCCAACCAACTGAGCCACGTAGGTGTCCCCAGCTTTCAAATTTGAAGACAACCAAAAGATATTTCTATAGAATGACACCATTTTGTAGCACAAAGTGGCCCACTGTAAAACAAAGTTAAGAATGGCCAATTTAAAACGTTCATCTAATTTGTTCTGTAAGTTAATTAAGGCTCACTCTTCGGCATTTTTCATAAAAAAAAAAAAAAAAAACCACAAACAAACCAGAATTTTAACATTGATACGTACCTCCAGGGAGAATTCAAAGGTCCACATTGATTCCTTTCCAAGGATGGAATCAGTTTTCCTCTTTTTTGTGTTAAGGTCTTCCCCATTAATAGTGCATGTTCTCTCAATTTGTATCATTCAGGGCTCTGGATCAACTAATTAGCTTTCTTAAATCTAGACACATTTACGTTACAATTTACAATTACAAGTTCATGTAGCTCTGGGTTGTAACAAATGAGCCCTTCCAACAAACAAATGACTTATGAACAAGGAAAGAAACAGTCTTGTGTTTTAAGTTCCAAAACAAAATAAAACCAAAAAGCAGTCTAGTTGATGGATAGGAATGGGTAAAAACTGGGTCTGTTTGGGAAGCAGGGGTACAATACGATTCTCTGGTTTACACATGTAGCTAGAAGCCTTGTCAGAGCTTTTCAAAAAGCCATTCCAGAATTATTTGTACAGTCTGCATGTGGTAGTAGAGCACGGAGATGAAGCTAGAAGCTAGCAAGTATTTTCAGAATTCTGATTTCACCAAAGAACTAGTGTGTCAGAAGAGGACCCCTGGAATTGGCGCTGGGGAGCACAGATTTCCATTCTGTGCCTACAGAAAATGGTGAGAAAAATAAGTCAGGCTTGTAGGTCATCACCCTCTTCTTTAAGGAGATTTTGAATGTGAAAGCCTGTGACCTTCTGCATTCCAAACATAGAAAGATTTATTGTATTTCATAGTGGGAGGATCTTTAAATGTTGTGACTCATTCAGAAAGAAGACTTTTTTCATTATGGAAAACAAATTTACAGTCCTGGTGTTGTTGCTCTCAGGAGCAGTTTTATAACTTTTATAACTGGTCTCTACTAGGCTGAATCAGGGAGGATTATCCTAGCGAATGGCAGAAAGAGGTGCTTCATGACCTCACTTAGGACACAGGCTTTGGCTGTACCATGCCTTGGTTTGAGAAGCACTTGGAAGTGTTCGAAAAATATATTAAGACATTCAGCCTAGGAAGATACTACTATCAGCTATTTCAAAATCTAGTATTCCAGGAGGAGATCATTATTCATAAGGGGAACTGTCAATCATTTCCATTCTCTATAGACGCTGCTCTGCAACATTATTTGTTAAAGGCTGCGGAGAAAGTTAATAGCAAGAGTAGATAATTCCACCTTCAGAATCATTAGCAATTTTCAGTATTCAACGACAAGTTTGTGAAAGTTATAAAGCCACAACATCTTAAAATTGTGGGCTCTCTGTGAAAATCTACTCAAAGAAATAGTCAGATAGTTTTTGACAATAGATATCTTAGATTGTTTTCTCATTTCTTCTATTCCCTACATGATATGCTAACCATCATCTGAATTTTCAGCAAGCCATAATCCCTGATCACAGATCACCATAGCAAATATCATCCTAGTGAAAAAGTTCAAAATATTTTAAGAATTACCAACATGTGACACAGTTACTATGTGAGTGAAAGCTGTTGGTAGAATGGCATTGATAGACTTGCTTGTTGCAAGGCTGCCACAAAACTTTTTTTTTTTAAGATTTTATTTATTTATTTGACAGACAGAGATCACAAGTAGGCAGAGAGGCAGGTGGGGAGTGGGGGGGAGGGTGGAAAGCAGGCCCCCTGCTAATCAGAGAGCCCGATATGGGGCTCAATCCCAGGGCCCTGGGATCATGACCTGAGCTGAAGGCAGAGGCTTTAACCCACTGAGCCACCCAGGTGCCCTGAGGTTTAATTTGTGAAATATGCAAACTTATGTAAAACTTTAATTTGTCAAATATGCACTATTTGTGAAACCCAATAAAACATGGTTTGCCTGTACTAAGCACTTCACATGCATTAGCTCATTTAATGCCTAGTGTATATTTTATCGTTAGTACTAGGGAGAATTTTTAAGGTATTAAGAAACTTGAATTTGAGAACCTCCAAAATATAGTGTTTATCTTACTTGACACAGTTCTAAACCAACTGAGAAATAAGACAGATGGTGGAAAATATTTTCTTTTTGATTGATAAAGTTTGCATAGGAGAATGCTATTTATATATTTGAACAAGTGAGTTTCCCCAAGGTAAAGCCCTAAATTAGATAGATTGATTTACCCTGGTGGAACAAGAGAGTGTGGGCTCCTTGATAGCTCACTCCCAGGGAAAGAAAATACAAGAGGGCTGAGTTATGCAGG
Source organism: Taxidea taxus jeffersonii (assembly GCA_003697995.1). Classification (NCBI taxonomy): domain Eukaryota; kingdom Metazoa; phylum Chordata; class Mammalia; order Carnivora; family Mustelidae; genus Taxidea; species Taxidea taxus. Next base: position 35,452 of record ML097450.1, read on the forward strand.
CGGAGCTGCTTCTTGCACTCATCAGTCAGGTTGGGGATTTACTCTCTTAGGGCAGACAGAGTGTGGGACTGGAAGGAATGAAACATTAATGACCATTAGGAGGGGAAAAGAAATGTCTTCCCTGCCCCCAAAATGTTCAGATGTGTTGTCACTTCCTAGTCCACCAGGCTCGATGGTTAAGTTGATGTTCAAGATGTGCTGAAAACTCCCTCAAAGCATGAGGCTTACTCCCCTTCCAATAAGGTTATTCCCTTAGTGTGCATTTCTAAGGCTGGGAGTAGGCCCTTGAGCCCACTGGTGGACAATAGAGATTTTGCCACTAGGTTTTCACTCAATACATTTGGTCCCATTCTCAGATCAGGTAATATATTATATGTTTAAGAAAACAAGTTTATTTCATTATATTGTATTACCATAATACTAGATGCCTCCAGGGAGGGAGGATTCCTATTAGATTTTCCATTAGCCCTTGAGTCCTGGTCTCTTTCCATCTACCGTACTAGGTATTTCTAGGGGAACTCTCTCTGTAAATACTGGGCACATATTAACCTGGTAATGAGAGGAGAGACTATTTCTGGGGAGAAGAAAGAACCATTTCTGAAGTGGCTAATGGCCTGTTAGGAAAGAGAAATGGACAAGAAATATCTGAAACTGGCCATTGGCAGTAGCAGATGTTCTCTTATGGAACAGTGAACAGAAGCACTGACCAGACCAAATGTGACATCAGTTCCAAACTCTAATGAATTGTCTTTAAAGGACAAGATCAGTTTTGTCATTAAAGTGTTAAAGGGCTTGACTACTATCACACTTCAGTCGCTTAACTTTATTTAAGAAAGTGGCAATTTGGTCCTTTTTCAAGACGGCATTTTGTTTATATGCCTTGTTCAAGATGTAGCAAGTAACATGTCATGCAAATCAGATTTAATTAATCTCTACTTGGTTTCCTTAATTAAAATAAAGAGAAGATGAATTCTCTTACATTGCCTATAAATACATCTTTCATAAATAGAGCGTTTTTAAAAGTGCTGAGTATGTTATGAGTGTGAAGTCTATTCAAAATTGAAATTAAAAGATATTCATTCATTGACTCATCTGGGGCAATATCTTCAAAGTCTAGTAATAACAAACCATTCCTATGGGATAATTTTATAATGAGTTTGACTTTCCCCAGGAAGATATACAAAAGATGATTTTCTGAGAGTAAAGAGGAAATCTTCCTTTAATACTTACTCTTTCAGTTCCTTTTTTATTTATTCTGATGAAATCATTTGTGATTTTATTAATGGGTCATTTCATACTCAGTAGTCAAAGAAAGAAATCTAAAATGTTAATTTTAAATTCCTTTTCTTTCCTTCTTTTGGGACAGAATTTGAAGCATCAAGATTTGACCTTTTCTTTAACATTAAAAATTTCTAAAGAAAGTAGAAAGATTAATTTGTGGAGCTAGCACTGACCAATTTTTAACCATGTACCTGGATAGACTGAGGAACCTACCAGTATTCCAGGATAGTAGAGCCTAGTTGTAATATATGATCTAAATTGTATTTCAGACAAATAACTTAAGCAAAATTAGGAAAGATGATATGTAGACGAGGAACAATTCTAAATTAGAGAGTCTAACATTTCAGGATTAAATGCATAGATATTGAAGTATTCCTGTAAATACTGTTATGGGTCACTTACATCAAACTTATGTCATTAAGTGAGTTAAAACAACAACAATAACAACAACAACAACAAAAGAAAGATCTTGGGTGATGAAGTAAAGATATCAAGTTCATTTCTGGACACAATTTGAAGAGGCTGCTTGGACCTCATTGTGGCATGATGAAGTTGAAAGTCTGGATCCAATGCTCAGGTTAGGGCCAGACTATAATGATAGATTTGGGATAGATATATTTTGTATGACATTTAGAAAATAACTAGTGGAGTCACCACACCCAGTGGTGGAATATAACTCACAGAAAAAACAAGATGAGAGCATGGAAACTGGTAAAAATGATCAAGTTTTTAGAAAAATAGTCTCCAAAGAATTCTGAAGAAAGAAAATCAGAGTCATAGTGGGGATCAAGAGTGGGGAGAAGGATCATCCTCTGGGTTACATATAATACCAGACATTCCTGTAAGTGCTTACACTACATTATATAGGTGTTTTTTTCTATTAGTTTTATTTTTATTTTTTCAGCTTTATTGAAGTATAATTGACAAGTAAAAGCTGTATATATGTGAGGTGTACAATGTGATGATTTGATACATGTAAACACACACATTATGAAATGAAGAACATGGTCAAGCTGATTAACACATCCATTCCCCTCACATGGTTACCAATTTTTGGTATGTACAAATCTTTTAGCAAATTTCAAGTACACAATACAGTGTTATTAACTATAGTAACCATGCTGTACATTAGATAAAGTTTTATATTACTATTAAAAAAAAAAAGGAAAAAAGAAACTATGATATACATATGGATCTATTTTGTTGGCGGTATCGGTATTGGTGGTGACCTGGTCTACAGAAACTATCTCAGAAGAGAAAGTTTCAAAATTCTGTCCTCATAAGTGCTCATACATTCATTCTTTATTCAGGTTATACTTGGAAGACTCTGCTGAACTATTAGTAGTTCACAGGATGACTCAAAGAGCTGTCTGTCAATGTGCCCCATACATTGGTAGTTTTCTTCTTGCCCATAGGTATAAATTATTTTATTCACAAGGTCATAATGATTTACTCTGTTTCTTTTCAGTTTGCCATACACTTTTAACCATAAATCCACTTTTAAAGTCCCAACTGACAACTAGGTCTGTATTGAACAAACCTGGGTATTGTGCATTGACAAGGAATTAAGCATCTGCCTTTTTTATCAGAAGAGGTAGGGGCCCAGTTTCAATGTAGTAGCAGGAGCTCCTCAGGAAAAACAAACAAACAAAAAAAAACCCCACATTCCCGATTTCAGACATCAAACACGTTTATCTACCTCTAAGCAAGAAATAGCCACGGTGACTACCCAACCCCTGTGAATCTACCTCATCTGAATTTATGGTTAAATTCTGTTATACTATGAATAAATCCATTTTTTTCTTTTCAATCATATGTGGAAAATATTTAATTAAGGACACAGATACAATCATTTTGTAGAATTCAAAAAATTGGGAGGAGGAAATTATGTTGATTGTGTGTGTCTGTATTCATGTGTATATGAATGTCTGCTCCCATAGGTGGATACACCTAATTTAATCACCTTTAATATTGTGAAGATTGCTAACAACGTTATTACTAGGGAAGGGGTTAAAAAAAAAAGTAGCTCATATGACAGATTAGGAAACTGAGGGTTGATGAGTTGAAGTAAGCTTTGATTACAGAGTAAGCTCCTTGTCTAATTTGGCTTTGTATTGTGTTGACCACAGCCTCTGGCCAACAGCAAGGTCATAGGGAAGTTTGCTATGACTAATTGAGTGACTCTAGAAAGATGCTTAGCTACAAAATGAGAATTGGGCTCAGTTTCCCAACCCAGCTCCAGTCTTTTAGTACTGAGTAGAGAATATAAAAGCCAGCTTATTTTCCTTGAAGAGTATAAATTCTAGTCCCTGCATTTTCATGAGTGATATTATGCTACATGGATCATCACAGCTTGACCCATAAAGATCAATGTGAGCACTGCATTTTTTTGGTAAGTAGTACAAAATGTAAGCAAATGTATTAAATCGCTAATTTCTCCTCCATGCACATTGGAATTAGGCATCTGGACCAGATACAAGTTTGATAATACTGATGTACATTTAATCAAATAAGTTGAAAAACAAAAGATTAATAAGTGCCAGTAAGACTAAGAAAACAACTACTTAATTAATTATTGTAGTCGTCCATAACACCAATTTATAATGCACAGTTTATGATGTAACTCTAAATTTTATGTTGTCATAAAAATTTTTTTCTGACATAATATTGTTGTCCTGACATCTCTTTGTTGGACAGACTTTCTGGTGGATTCCATCAATCATCTGCATTTGAAAGTGAACTCAGGAGAATCAGGGTCCCTCAGAGAGTATCTTCTGGTTCTCTTTTGGTTTTTAATTCTTCTAAGAATGGCCATTCGGGCACTAATATTTCTGGAATTTAATACAACAACGCATTTTTTTTTCTCACAATACAGAATGTCAGAAACTGTCTATAATGTCATTTTAAAAATCTTAATGTATTTATTGTTTAGTATATTTTTTCCCATAAGAAAAATAAGGGAAATATTTAAACATCAAATTTCATCTGAAGATCTAGATGTCTTATATATGTAATCAATTCCCCAAATTTATATCAAAAATGTTCATCTATGCTTGAAAATAAACTTTGAGAATATGTTTTTTACTGTTTTAAGAGATATGAAGTACCATAAGGTCAACACTTTGAACTAGCTGAGGAAATACAAAAGAGTGATAATTTCAGTCTCAAAATCCAATTGTAATATACTAGCTTGTGGAAGAAAAGAGGTGGATATCTGAATTCCTAGCCTAGTGCCTTTTCACAAACATTTTAGTTTTTCATTGAACATGGATTTGTCTGAACTTTTAAATTTTTTTTCAGTAAAATAAATGTTCTCAAAGACCTATTATTCGTTGCTCAACAGCAACAACAAAAATTGTTCAGATCCTGACTTAATTCTGAAGACAGAATGTACTTTTATCCTTTCTCTGTTAGCAGTATACTTTGGTATTTTGACAATGGAAAGAATAGGAATTGCATTATATTGTGACCAACATTATTTCAGAAATTTTATTCTTTTGGCATAATATATACATTTTTCCATTAGAATATAAATACCTTTCCATGATGTAAGTACATGGCTGAAATGAATTCGGAGTTACTGAAGCAATGCCCAAGAACCGAAGCCGAGTTTACGTGATGCTCAGCTAAAAGGAATTCTCTGAAGTCTATACATGTAGCCGGCAAGACTCAGTAGTAAATCTTCTAGTACTAACCAATAATTATACCATACTTCATTTGTGTAACTCAAATAACTCTTAGATGTTCTCATTTATTTTGAAACTTTTATCATATTTTTCCTTTTTTTATTAACTTTTTTAAAAGATTTTATTTATTTATTTGACAGACAGAGATCACAAGTAGGCAGAGAGAGGAAGAAGCAGGTTCCCCACTGAGCAGAGAGCCCGATGCTGGGCTTGATCCCAGGACCCTGAGACCATGACCTGAGCTGAAGGCAAAGGCTTTAACCGAATCTGCCACCCAGGTGCCCCTATCATATTTTTCTGCTTCTCAGATTCTCACAAGCATATGGAACTATGATGGATATGCCTGAAGCAGTAAAAGGAACTTGGTTAGTCCTCTGGGATCTCCTACTTGAATCAACTATTTGTATGGAAAGCCAGTTTTATGTGAAAACAAAATGGTAATTTTAGAGAAAAGGATCAAAATACCGCATAATTTTTTTTAAAGATAATGAAGGAATCTTCCAAAGAAATCACACTACTGCCTACCTGCTCAAACTCCTTTCCATTAATCCCCCCTCACAGGCACCCATATTCCAGTCCTATCGGAGAACATCTCATAATTAAAATATGCCTTCTAGGGC
>RCUC01106755.1:0-18962 GCA_003697995.1 Taxidea taxus jeffersonii
ATCAGCAGATCCCGGCGGCCCCGGTCCGCTCCCACCTCCGCGGGACGGGGGCTCTCTCTTGCCGCCCCCCCCCACTCCCAGCTCCCTCAGAACTAGGGGCTCGGCGCGCCCACACTCAGCCCCTCGGTCCGCTGGGCCCTCCTTCCTCCTCTTCAGGGCCCTGCCCAGCCCACCCTGGAGCCCTCCGCCCCAGCCCGACCCTCCCTTCTCCGGAGCCGCCGCGGGCCCCTGCACTCCTCTGCCAGGAGTCCGCCACCCCACTCCTTCCCTCAGCCTCACCCTCTCGCCGGCCCTGCTCCTCCTCACCACGCGACCGACTTGCCGGCGGCGGAGCGCGGGCTCCCCCTGCAGCCGCCGCCGCGGCCGAGATTGGAGGGCCGACTGCCGGCGGACCCGCCCCTCCCCGCCCGGAAATGGCTCCCCAGCCCCGGCGTGCGCGACCCTGGCATCGGGCGCGCGCACGTTCCGGCCTGGGGACAGAGGCGGGGTGGGGGGGAGGCGACGAGGCCCGCCTCTCCTCCGGGCCTGACGGCGCGTGCGCGCCGCCTGCTGGCCAAGCAGGGACAGGCATCTCAGCAGACCCTGAGGGACAGTGGAACCTGGCAACCATCACCAGCTTCTCCTTCAGGCCGCCTTTTGTAAAAACCAACTTACTGGTCACATTTGGTCACTTTGAGCCCTTGAGAGAGTCACGTGCCGAGCACTGCACCAACTAACCCAAAGCAACCACTCAAAATGGGTCCCTAGAGAGACCTTTGGGATTTTAATAGGTGTCTCAGAGATTTGCACCCTTTCTTTCCAGGAGATTTCCTTGAGGTCAATAATGCCTGAAGAAAAGCTACATGAACACTCCCTAAAAGGAATTATCCTCTCCACCCTCCTCTCCCCCCACAAACATGCCCAGGTACTGGGAAGCATCAAATACTGAAGTGCAAGTGCCCACCGGGACCACAAATGTCACCCTTCATTGCCAGATGAAATAGTTCGATCTCAAATATGTTTTTCATGACTTGCCCAGGACACTAACTCAGCAGGAGCAAAGATAGGGTAGTCACAGATAACTGACCAGTGATCAGCATGTGGTATTTTTTTCAACAGATTTAAAAATGACACCTAGATGGAATCTTGAAATCTTAACAAAAATGACACAAATGAGGGTACCCAGTTCCAACCCCTTGCAAATGTTGTCAGGACACTAACCCAGAGTGTCATTGCTGCCACTGGTACCCCCAACCAAGGCTCTGGGGATGGAATCCCTTGTTAGAACAGCTGCCCTCCTCTGCACACCCCCTCAGCATTTCCCAACCTCACCGCCAGAACGGTGAAAACTCTGAAAGGGTCAAGCAGGTTATCTCTGGGCTTCCTCACCATGAGCCCCACCCCATCGGAAATGCCAGACATCTCTGCCATTCAGAGCTCCTGAATCAGTCACTGACACTCCCAAACCCTTACCCCTCTTGCCACTATCTCCCAGCAGACATCCATTCTCAGTGTGAAAGGGCCAGGAAATGTTCTGGGCCCTTCGGCCAATGTCAAGTCATCAAGAGTCACTTTGAGATTCGAGGCATGGTCTCCCTACTCCCCACTTCCCACTTCCACCCCTCTTTATTTCTTCTTCAATCCTAGGATCTGCTCTCCTTCATCTCCTTCTTAGCTGCTACCTCCCATCCTTTCAACTGAAATCTCTATGCCAGCTGACTGAAGGACCAGGGTCCATGTCTGATCCCTCCCTACACTTGCAGTACTTCCTACTCTGCAGTACAATTTCGCTGTTCCTTAAAATGCAGCAGGCGGTCCCGTCATCTTCCCGGATGAACCAAACGAACCAACCAATTCAACATTATTGACTAATCCTTATTGTGGTGGACTAAAAGTTTGTCTCTGCCCCTTCCCGCCCCTGCCCCCTACCCAGAATTCATATGTTGAAGCCCTAACCCCCAGTGTGGTGGTGGGGTCTCTGGAAAGTCGCTAGGTTTTGATGAGATCCTGAGGGCAGAGCTCCCATAATAGGATTAGTGTCCTTACAAGAAAAGGAAGAGGAAACAGCCCTCTCTGGCTCTCTCACTCCAGTCACGCACAAAAAAGTCATGTGAGCATGCGCAATGAAGTGGCCCTTTGCAAGACAGAAAGAGGATCCTCACCAAAACCCAAACCTGCCAACATATCTTATATTTTGTTGTGACAGCCCGAGCTGACTAAGAAACTAACTTTGCCAAGAACTAGACTAGGCACCTTTACATCCGAGACTCTCTTTAGGTCCTAACTTGCCCGGATCAGCTGACTCTCATTACCTCTCATTTGGAGTGAATGATCACTCCAAAGACACACAGAAGAAGGGAGTAGAGTTTTTGGATAGAAAGTTAAGGCTTCAGATTTTGGAGGGAGAGCCTAAGATATGCTGGTTGATTTATTAAATTCAAAGGTTTGAGGTGGAGGAAACTTCCACTCTTGGCCAGCTCAACCCCATTGCATATGAGTGAGGAAACCAAGGCCCAGAAAGGAACATGACTCTTGGCTGTTCTGGCAGAGGCCAGAGGTTGTGTGTATGTGTGTGTGTACGTGAGAGAGAGAGAGAGATTCAGAGACAGAGAGACACTCAAGGCCCCCGGCTCCTCTGCCCCACGCTCCCTCTCCCCCTAACCACAGAATAACATTAGGGATTACACGAGAAGCATCAAGTAGACAGTGGCCAGGGATAAAAGAAGCATGGGGATTAAGGAGATAATCTCAGCCTTCACAGGGGAATCACATTATACTAAAACAGAACAAAATCCCCACAGCCTGTTGGTCTTATGTGTCCTAGCTATATTGGTGGGCCCTTGGGAGAAAGCTAGAGAGAGGAGAACAAAGGATATCGAAAAGAGAGAATTATACTTCAGTGCAGAGGGAAGAGGGATATGAGAAAGCAAGAAGCATTGGCTAAGGAGAGGACAAAAGCAAATCTCCTTCCCCTCTCCCCACCATCAGCCTCTCTCACAGTGGGGGCTTCAGAAGGACGGGTTGAGCTGGCTGGTGGGAGGCAGAGGTGAGGTTCCCTGGAGCTTCCGAACCCAGAGTGTGGGTTCCCCAGGAGCACCGCCAGCATCACTGGGACGCTTGCTAGAAATGTAGGTTCTTGGAGGCCCACTCCAGATGATGAATCTGAATCTATATTTGAACAAGACCCCAGGTAATAGACATGCACCCTAAATTCTGACAGGTACTTCCCTGGACACCCTGCTTGCAGAGAAAGCACATTGTTTGTTTGGGATGGTTTAGGGAGATCGATGAATATTTGGGGGGCAAGGAGAATTAATGCTCCCAAGTTGGCCTTCAGTGGCATCACGGTGACTTCCCGGATAACAAAAATACTGGGAGCGATTGGAAATACCCATGGGAACCAGGGAGGGACTGGAATTTATGCTGATGACAGAGGGCTTGGGGTGGCAGGGGCCTCAATGAGAAGGAATATAGTCTGGGATTTTTTTTTCCCCCTACATGGCGTCGTCTTCTTTTTTATTTTTTTTAAATTTTTAAAGATTTTATTTATTTTTATTTAACAGACAGAGATCACAAGCAGGCAGAGAGGCAGAGAGAGAGAGGAAGAAGCAGAGTCCCTGCTGAGCAGACAGCCGGATGCGAGTCTCCATCCCAGGATCCTGGGACCATGACCTGAGCCGAAGGCAGAGGCTTTAACCCACTGAGCCGCCCAGGTGCCCCGCCTACGTGGCTTCTTTTAAAACAATTAATGCCAGCAAATCCAGCTCTGCTTAAAATGGCAGCCCTCCATGGCCAATTTAGTGACACCCCTCCCCCCATCCAGGAGCACAGACGCCCCAGTCTAAAAAGCAGGAATATACTACCCACACCTCCATTCTTGTCCCTGGCACCTCCCCACCCAACTGGGGGCCTTCTATGGAAGCTCACCTCAAGATAAGGCTATGGGCAGATGTTCTTAGCAGCTTCTGAACCCCTCCTGCAGGAAAGCCCCTGTGCAGGACCTCTGATCATGGAGCCTGAAATGCCCTCCCCACGGAGAGGCGGGAAACTAGCCACCAGCAGCAGGTTGGAATGACACAATAAGACCGGCCTTGAGAAGATAAGCTAAGGGCCAGCCAGACGTGGGGGGCAACTGACATGGGGAGCAGGTGCCCAGAGTATGCCATCCTGGGATAGACAGGAAGGTCCCCTGGGTCACTGAGCTCCATGTCCCAGGTGCCAATTCAGCCAAAAGTCAGAATGGCCAAAACCCCCAAGAAACAAGTCATTTCCCAAGGAAGCCGGCTTTTCCTGAGGAAGCCACCCATTGCTGTCTGGACTATGGGGTCACTTCTAGCAAAGCCTCACACCCCGAGTGACTACTTATCAGAAGCCAAATAAATACACCCTTCCTTGGGCAGAAGGAAACCAGCTGCGGCCTGTGGTGACAGAACTGCTTTGAAGGCAGGCACATTGGCCTCTCCCCAGAGATCACTGCATTGGCCTCGGAGAAGTGGGTCTCATGGTCTGAGCCTGGGCTTCCTAGGTTGTAGAACAAGGGTCAATAGCCTCTACCCAAGGGCGGTGGCGGCACCTCGGGAGATAGACACATGTACCCAGCTGTGGGCCAGACCTCCAGGAACCCTCCAGAGCATTAGTCAGATCCACTCCACGCGTGTCTAGGAGTTCAGGTAGGATTCTAGGCTGTGCTCTGGGACCGGCTAAACCAAGTCCTGCCCCCGGACCTTGACCAGGCCTCCAGGTCTGGCTTCATTCCCCATCAGGACCTGATCCTGACAGTTGGTCAGTCTTTGGCCGCAGAGGGAACCCAAGGCCTTTTCAAGGCTTGTCCAAGAGCCTCAGATCTATCTATGGTCTTCTTACAGGTTTTATTTATCGATCGGTACGTTGCAGACCAACCAGACCCAACACTCCGATTATGTGAGTCACAAAATCTGTTATAAACAGAGGGTGTAGCTACCTCTACGTAGAATTCTTACAGAGCAGCACAGCGTCCTAACTTTAAAAGTGAAAGCCAGGATAATAAAATCACACATGAAGTTGGCACATGCGTGAACTTACAATGGGTGGACTATGTTTTTAAGAGAAAACAATAATTATTTAAGTGTGGTTGTCCCTTTGTCCTTTATAATTGACATTTGAAAACAAGGCTAAATTTGGATCTTGCTATAATGATGTACAATCATTATGAACTGGAAAGCTACAGCTGCAGACGAGTATGGAGGTATCATCTGGTGACTCATTGGCTGTGTAAGCCGCGTCATCCTGGGTGATGTGATTTTTCTGAAAGGTTGTTGGATTAAGAGTTGCCAAGTTTCAAACAAGGTGAGGCAACTTACATGCAACTCTCCACATGGTAATTGCCCTCCAGGAAGTGTGTATAGTAAAACCATGTTTTTAAAGAAATGCACTTTTTGCATGAAAGTCAAATTGGGGGATGCCTGGGTGGCACGGTTGGTTAAGCATCCAACTCTTGGCTTCGGCCCAGGTCATGATCTCAGGGTTGGGATCTCAGCATTGTGAGATCGAGCCCCGCACAGCGGACTCCAGTGGAGTCTGCCTCAGACTGTCTCTCCCTCTGCCCCACCTCTCCCCCCTCTCTCTCTCTGCTCCCTCTTCCCCCTTCTAAAATAAATAAATAAATCTTTTTTTTTTTTTTAAGAAAGTCAAATTTTTGGCTCATGTGACTAAGATCTGGTTTTTTACCTACATGAATGTTCTGGTAAGATGTTATTAAAAAGGTGTGCAGGCCCCCGGGGGCAATTCTTCACTGTGAGGAGCTGTCCTCACAGTCTGCAGGGCAAGATCAGTGAATGCCAGGGAACCAACCCCATCACGTGACAATCGCAACTTTTTACATTTTCAGGATGCCTCCTCGGGCGTGGAGCCATCCCAAAGAGACCTGTTACCGTGGATTGATAACAAGAATGTACTTGAGCATGAGCCTCACTTTAGTATCTACAGCTGAGTATCGGTCAAGCTAGAAGGGACTTGAGCACTGGCCAGGCCCAGACTTCCCAGGTATCATCGCATGTCAGAATCTCCAAGAACCTTTTCAAAATCTGCATGTCAGGGCTTTCCTGCAGACTCAGTGGATGAGGGGTGGGTCCCAGACAACTGTATTTTGGGCACACTCAGGTAAGAGCTGCTAAGTTCTATCCATTCTTATCAGTTTCTATGCCTTGGTCCCACAGCTAGTGGAGATGAAACCAAGAATTCTTGACATTCCAGCTCCAGAGGCCCAGGCTCAGGAACTGTAGTGAAATCTGTGGGTTCTTATGCCGGCTTTGGGATTCACGTGCTGTGTGGCCTTGGTTGAACCATTGACCCTCTCTGGGTCTCAATTTCCTCACCTCAAAATTGAATAGGGAGAGGAAGCAGCTCTCCAACTCTGTCAGTCTAGAATTCTCGATACCTCACTTGGGTTAACACTTCCCCGAAGCCTCTGGAAACTCCACCTCTCTGTCCCCAGGTTCCTGGGAAAGGCCCTCGATCACGAAGTTACTTGGTTGGGGAAGGTGTTTGTCCCAGTCCTGTTCTGAGGGTGAGCGGCATGGCCCAAATGCACAGGGAAGCCAGGCCCCCCTTCTCCTCCACCACCAGTGTGCACACAGATGGGATGCAATGAAGAAGCCTGCGTAATATAAGTCCTGTGTAAACAGAAGACCAAGGGGGTAATTATGAACCTTGGCCTGTGGTTACTCCTTGCCTGGTCCTGCAGAACCAGTTCCCAGGCTGATTCACTCAGGGGAGCTTTAGATATATCCTGAGCTCAGGGGTCAGGGGATGAGGAGAGAGCATCCATCTGCACAAGCAACTGAAAACCTTGGTCTTTAAAAATGGAGTTAAAGTAATCTTTTCTAGTAGGTTTTATAAAAACTAAGGACTGTCATTTTCCATGGTCAGGGGAGTTGACCCGGCTGAGGGATCAAGGACAGCTTGAGCTGAGTGCATAGGATGAACAGGAGTTAAGCAGACAGAGAGGGGCAGGCAGAATGTTCTGGCTGAGGGCGCTCTATGTGCCAAGGCCCAGCGGCAGGTGCAGAAAGCAGTGCAGATCAGTAGGGATAGTTGTGCAGGGCACATGCCTTCAGGAGCCCAAGCAGGTGACGTGACTGCCTTGGCTCATTCATTCATTCATTCATTAAATGCTAAGTGGTAGTATCCCAGGCAAGGGGTGGATCATTGACCAAAACAAAAACCCTTCCCCAGTACAACTTGTACTCTAGAGGAAAGAGTCAGACAAATAAACACAATAAGTAAACTATATGGTAGTCCAGAAAGTGCCAAGGACTACGGAAAAAAAGTGTGGGGCTCGGGGCAGGGTGTCCTGGGTGCCATAATTGCAAACAGAACGGGAGAGTAGGCCCAACATTTCAATTTCGCAAGGAAAGTTATAAATCCAGACTTCTTGGTAAAATCTCTCAGTGTTAACATTGTGATGTCCTGATTCTGACATTCTGATGTCAGAAGCCTGCTGACATCAGCGATTGCGCTCTTCTCTTGGCTAGGACTACTTTAGTGCTTTAGTCGAACAATGCCAACAGGCTCAGCCCCAAGAGACAGAGCCCACTCAAAGAACTTGTCATTGCCCCAAAGCAGTGACATCCAGAGACCACTAGTGATGCTTTCAGCCATGTGTGGAAAGCTTTTCCTTTTTTTCAGATGCCCAGGCTATTCTAAACTCCCTTTTACTTGGGGCAGACACAGAGGAGCTGCCCACAGCCAGCCTCTTGCCCCAGCTCTGTTGGGCAGACAGTCCCTCCAGAGGCAAACGATGTTCTATACCGACAGGCAAACACACTCCTGATCTCCTCTGGGCACTGGGAGACAGATGGAACATACAGATCACTCTTTATTCTTAGCAACAGGAAACAGCAAGCCAGCACGAATTCTGGACAAAAAGAGCTCAAAAATGTTGTAGGACTATGTTGTTTTCTTGTGACAATTTCCATAATTCATCTTGTGACCATGATGTAACTTACTGAATCGCCCTGTTTGTTCTTTCCATCTCCCCCTCTTACCCCCGAGAGAGAGGGAGAGAGAGAGAGAGAGAAAATCTATAGTTGTATGGTGATTGTCAAGAGATTGAAAAGGTCATAAAGGAGAATGTGACCAAGGAAATCCCAGAGCTTTGGGCAACTTACTCAATTGTTTTGAAGCTTTGTCTCTTAATTGAAATATATCCTATGTACAGGTAAGTCCACAAATCAAAGACTAAGGTTTGATGAATCTTCAGGGAGTGAGCATCAGTGTTCATCACCCATATCAAAACACAGAGCATTTCTGGGTTCTGGGCCAGCTCAGCTGGTGGAGTATGTGACTCTTGATCTCGGGGTTGTGAGTTTGAGCCCTAAGCTGGGTGTGCAGATTATTTAAAAATAAAATCTTTTGAAAGAAAGAAAGGAAGGAAGGAAGGAAGGTAGGAAGGAAGGAAGGAGGAAAGGAATGGAGGGGGAAGGAAAGAAGGAAGGAAAGATTGCCAATTCAATTTTTTTTTTTAATTAAAGCAGCTGAGGCTGGCTGCAAATGTTAAGCTTCCTGTCTGAGACCACAGGGCCCTGTAGGGTATAATATTTTGATCTTAATCCAAATATCAGCCAGCAGCCATTGAAGTCATTTTAATCAGGAGGCTGATTGTACCATATTTGGGTCTTCAAACACTCCCCCTGCTACGAAGGAGAGTGGCTAGATGCAGACTAGCTATAAGGCTTTCGCGTTCATCTAGGTGAAGAGTGGAGGTAGCTGGTTCTAGGAAAGAACAATGGCATCAGCTGGGAAGACGCGTGCCTGGACAGATGAGGTCATTCTGGAGTAGGGTGGGCCCCTAAGCCAATATAACCGAGGTCCTTCAGAAAGGGGAGATTTGCACATGGACATGCACACAGGGAGAATGCCCTGCGAAGATAAAGACAGAAGTTGAGATGATGCTTTTCCAAGCCAAAGAACACCAAAGATGGCCTCTAGGGGACAGGCGTGGGACAGATTCTCCCTCACCGTACTCAGAAGCAATCAGTCCCACAGACAGCTTGATCTCAGGTTTCTAGTCTCCAGAACTGTGAGATAATACATTTCTGTTGTTGAAGCCACCTAGTTTATGGCCCTTTCTTACAGCAGCTCTGGTAAATTCATATGTTGAGATTCCCAAACTCATTCCAACCTTCAAGAGGTTGACACAGGAGGAGTAGGAAAGGCAGGGTGAACTGTCCATTCCGAGGAGCCTCGTGTCCCCTTGAGCCAGGTGTCCGAGCAATGACTGGAGTACAAGAGCCCCCAGCACCCCGGGGACTGGGGCTAATCCTGAAACTAATCCTTGAGGTGACCACTACATTTAGTTTTGGACCTGCCACCTTGGAATGTTGCAGGAACCACTGCCAAAGACACCACTCACCCAGACACAGTTCAAACGCCCTCCCTTACCATCCATTTTTCATGTATTTCAAGAATTGCAAAAATTTAAACTCTTTCCATTGGCTGCCCATTCAAACATCTAACTCAAGGCTCCCTGGTTATTGCATCATTGTAGACCCAATTAAACTCATTTTGTTTGAAGATTCTTACAAGCCTCTCCAATACACAAATCACTCCCCTCCTTTAAAGCAAGTTGTTTATAGCTAGTAGGCCTAGTCCCCACCCGAGCTATCCCCCTCCAGGGAAGCCTTATAAAGTTTCTAGTTGGGAACAGAAGGCCCTGAGGGGATTGCCCAATGTTGTCTCAGGACACAACCTCACAACCATAAAAACAAGTCAACGCTGAGGTCTACTGGCAGAGAATCAGTTATAGAATATGCATGATCAAGGGTCAGCAGAGGTAGCCTGGGCCATACCCCAGACTATGTAGAAAGCACTTACCTGGTTAACTAGTCCATAAATGGCAACCCACAGCAATAATCATCTCACAGTAGATGTGCTGATCTATCTGTGAATTAGATTATGTCTGGAGAAGATGACCTCCAGGGGAAGACGCCATACAAAGTTCAGTTAACAGAAGGCTCTTCTTGAACTTGGCCCACAGACCCCTTCTGATTAGCCTCTGCCTCTCTCTGCCTTCACCTCCTGCATGTCTATCTCACACTGAGACCTTATTTCCCAGGCATAGAGCCACCATATAGTTTATCATCCAATATGAGATGCTTTTGAGACAGACCTATTCAGTTTCCCAGGACAACAGGTGTAACCAGGACTGTTTTACCCAATCTGGGACTTCTGGTCTCCTTAGCCTTGTGGAACTACTTAGAGCTCCCATAACATGTCATGGGCTCTTGAATCCCCAGACTTTTGCTCTCCTCTTCTGGTCTACTTGGAGCACATTCTATAATCCACTCTTCCGTGGAGCCTTCCTCAAGACTCATAGGTGGGCTTGGGCTCTCCTTCCCCTGTGTCTTCACTGTCCCCAGTATGTACCACATTCTGTCTCCATTTCCCTGGCTCCCCACAAGACCTGTAACCTCTTGAGGACAGGTATTGTATCTTTTCATCATTGTGTTCTCTAGTCTATTCCATGTTGTAGGTACTCAACGTGTGTCTAATCAATAATTTTGTAATTAGCCTGTGAGTTTGAAGAAGGTAGTTTGAAGAAGCCTGGAGAGTAGAAGAGGTAGCTGTGTCTACTAGCTTCCATCGTCTAAAGGATTGTAATCACAAAGAGGACCTAGACTTGACTTATGAGACCTCAAGGGAAGAACAAGAATACTAACGGGAAGCCTCAGTGAGATATATTTCAGCTCGATATTAAGAAGAACTTTCTAGCCAGCAAGACTACACAAAATCAATAGGGAGCTTTGAACAGTAGAGAGCTTCCTGCCACTAGGGCTGTTTTGTTGACAAATACTAGCCTATACATGGCAGGAATTTTGAGGGAAGGATTAGGGCATGTAGTGGGTGAATGGCCTGGATACACTACCTTATACTCCGTGATTCATCCATTCATGCATTCAATGAATATTTACTGAAGACCCAGCATTGCACCAGGAGCTCAGTGAATTAGCACAGCACGGACACACCCATGTAACCACCATGCAAAGCAAGAGCGTATGCTGGCTGATGTATGAGGCAGATTTGGCCTTCGACCTGTTGGAGCTTCTAGGTTTGCAGAAGAGATATATACAATCATATGAATTATGGAGTGTCCAAAGATAGTGTGAGGGGACAACTAGGGGTGGGAGCCAGAGAGATATTAAACTTGAACAAGGATGAATGTAGGAAGCTTTTGGGGTTCCAAGACCTTAGATCTTTCTAGAGAACTCAGGATTCTTCTCTCTTCTCTTGATGCCTGCTCTTCTAGTTTGGTGACCTTCCTGAAGGCTGGCTTAGACCAGTCTCTGCCTGTCATATCAGTTCCAGAGCTGTGAGTTCTGCTCAGCTGACAGGTAACCCAGTAACTTTGATCATTCCAGGGGAGCCACGTGTGGTCTTTAGTCATGCCGTTTCTTTCCTTCCCTTGTCTCTAAAAGACCACCAGACGGCTAGTCACACCGAGTTTGGGACAATAGAGGCACCAGCAATCCCATGATGGGTGAACCCCCAGAGCCTGGCAGGCTCTCCACTTTCAGAACAGCCATCAAAGCACTAGTGGTACTGGCCACAATCCAGAACTCCGTGTCCAAAGCAGAAAAGACATAGCAGGTGAGCCAAGAGGCATGTGATCACAGGACTTTCTCCTGCCCTGATGGGGGATAGCACTAGGATAACACACAGCTATTCAAGAAATGTTTGCATGATTTGGGTAAACAATGGTAATAATAAAAGAAAAATACCATGCCTCAAAGCCTTTGCTATGGGCCAGGCACTGTGCTGGAGTGATTACATATGCATTATCTTCTTTAAGCATCAAACAGCCCCATAGGGGCAGAATTATTATCCTTGCTTTACAGAAGAGGAAACAGAGGCCCGGAAATTGTCAAAATTTATCTGAGATCAAATAGGTAGGGAATGGCAGGCCCAAGGGTCTCCAGAGCCTGTGCTTCTGGCCTCCATTCTGTTGACCTTTTGTGGGGATAAATGAAAGCCCACCAAAGCAGAATGGGTCAAAAAGGGCTCTCTTGTGTGAACTCCAAAAGTAGGTGAGTAAGCCTTCAGCAGACTGGCCGTTGAGCAGGAGAGGGGATCTAAAACTGAGTTCACAGCATATGCAAAGTCAGAGAAAAATAATGAACAAGAAAAAAATGTCTTCTGACTCATGTTACAAAGAGATAATGACTCTAATATATAAATACATATATTCATGTAAGAAGGACCAACAAACAAATAGAAAAAGTGGATAAGAGATATGAACAGTAATAGCAAGAAATATGCACAAGTAGCTCTTAAGTATAGGAAAAAAGATGCTCAATCTGACTGAAGAAATGTAAATTAAAGTAGCACTGATCCCCTACAAACTGGAAGGCCACGTAGGATGCAGCCATGATGGCCTCAAATGTAGACTATATTTGAAAAGAAGGAAGCAGAAAGTCAATGAACTAAGTATCCCTATCAAGAAATTATAAAAAGAACAAAAGTAGACCCCAAGAAAGTAGAAGAAATTAAGAAGACCGAAAACCTAAACATTGGTTCTTTGAGGAAAAAAACTGATTAAAAAAAAAAAAGAATAACCTTCGGTAGGATTCATCAAGGAAGAGAGAGAGAGAGAGAGAGAGATCAAATCCAGTCCAGTATCTGGAATGAAACAAAGGGTATCACTATAGTTCCTGGAAACAATACAAAGATATGACCTATGCCATACAATTAAAAATGTTGATGTTCTGGAGAAATTCCTCAAAATACCCAATGATGCCAATACCAAAGGGACAGTGATGTTAGAATTATCTGAGGAAGATTTTACAGAAGCCATGATTAAAAAAAAATGTTCTAATGAGCAATTAGAAACACACTTGAGATAAGTGATAGAAAAGAAAATGGAAAGTTTTAGCAAAGTAATAGAAGCTATAACAAATCAAATGGAAATTTTAGAAATAATTGCAACACCTATAACCCAGGATTTCTCTGATCATTAATCTCCTCAACTCTAGGATTATGAGATAACAGGTCTAAAAGGATTAGCACAGTGCCTGGCACATAGAAAGTGCTCCATAAAATGTAATGTTTCTCCTCTCATAACTGAGACATCCGAGCAGGAGGGCCAAGCTTCAGAGCATTTCCAGGCAGACAGACCCTCCTACCTTGGATGCTCCATAAAGAAGATGTCAGAAGGGTTTGCTTAGCAATTATGTTATCAACCTTACAAACCAGTGTTGAAGGCATTCCCTAAGGTACTCCCTTCACCCCCACAGCTCAATCTACATGCAGACCCTGGCTGTTGGGTTCTGAAGAATACAATGGAAGCCTAAGAGGAAGGGGAAGGTGAGCTGCTTCAGCTCACCTGGTGGGAAACCCCCCAAAGCGGGTTGGAAGCAACAGGGAGGGACTGGGCAGGAAGGAAGAAAGCTTTCTCTTCTTTCAAACACAGTACTGTTTATCATAATAGTAGCCAGAACCCCAGAAGCATGGAAGAAGGGTCTTGCAGAATGGGTTCAAAGGGGTCCCCTCACTCCCCCAGAGACAGGCCCAGGGAAAGCTACACTTACATGGAAACCATGCTGACATGTATGGATGGAGGAGCATTGGGGGCCAGACCAAGAATAGGCACTACCCCACAGTGGGTCACCACCATTATTGGAATCCCCACCCTCTGCTGGGATGAGCAGAACTCCTGGAGTTGGGTTTGCCTCTAGCTTTCCTTCTTCCTTTCCTTCCTTCCTAGCCGAAGACACAGCATCAAGCACACTCCCTTAGTCCATAGAACCAGTATGCACCCCGCACAGTGCCTGATCTCATCATACCCTGTCGACAAAAGGAGACCCACTTCATTTTACAGGTGTCCCAAGTTGAGCCTCAGAGCAAGCAAGTGAATTACCCAAGGGAGTTCTCAGACTAAGGACTCATCCCACCCATATGCCTATATATAGTATAAAATCCTACCTCCATCCACATACCTATACTAATGAGCATTGTTATTACCATTTTGGAGCATCTTGTGTGCGCCAGGTAAAAGACTAGGTAGATGAATTCCCTGAGCTCATTTGTCCTTCTGAAGGACACCAGGGGTAGAGGAGGTTGCCCAGTCAGACAGGCTCAGAGAAGGCAGTAACGGTAGGAGATCATAAGGAGTGCCTGGTATTGTTCTAAACACTTCAATGTGCATGACCTCAGTCCGTCTTCCCAGCAATCCCAGGAGCATGTTCATTTCTGAGATGTGATAACTGAAGTTCAGAGACATCAGGTAATCTGCCTGAGGTCACACAGCTCGCAAGTAGCAGAACTGGTGTTCAAACCAAGCCTTCTTACGCTATTCCATGTTTCTGGCAGCACAGGTGACTTCCCCAAGGTGCCACATCTAGGAAGTGTCTGAATCAGATTGAAACCCTTGCCCAGCTAAAAACCAGAGTCTTCCCACCCCGCTATCCTCCCCCGAGGAGGGCTGGATGGAGCCTCTGGATCACTTGGGCAGCCTCCTTCTCTCCAGCTAAGAGACAGCTATCTTGCCAATCAACCCCCAGAAACAGGATGTGTGGGAAGCAGAGCCCTCTAGAGTGGCATCAGGCCTGGTCGGGCTGACAAAGCTGGGACCAAGTTCCACCAACCTTCTTTGCCAGTTTTTCTCTCTCTGTCTGCCACTTGCTGGAAACTGGCCCCCCACTCGCATCGTCTCCCTCGGCCCCTACTGAAAATGCCGAGTGCCAGGTGGAGAAGGAACTTGGAGGGAACCTGGAGGGGTCAGAGGAGCTGGGGGAGTAGTGGTGAGGAGATGGGTGCTGGGGAGTGGTTCTGGAGTTGTGGGGCAGGGGTAGCCTAGCAACCACTGGCTTATGTGGTCACAAAGCCGACAGGCTTGCCCACAGAACCAGCGAGCCTGCCTGCCTATTGATGTGTCCTCTCGCTCCTTTCTGCTCAGGCAGTGGGGACTTCTCATACACGGACCGTAGCAGGCACTCGCCTTGGTGAGTCCACCACGGATGTCTCCTGGGGAGGAAATGGACACTAGAGCCAGACAGAGGGGCCAAGGGAGGGACCCCAGAGGCCGAGATGCAGAAAGGGAAGGTCTATCTGAGGATGGGTGCAAGCGTTCGGACACCGTGTGTCCAGCTGTTTGGGGGCCAGGCAGAGAGGGGAGTGAGGACGGAAGCAGACACAGCAGGGCCCTGCCTGTCCCACTCTGGAAAAGACGGGCCTGCCTCAGTCCCCGTTGACCTCTACCGCAGCTATGGGTCATGACCCATTCGTGGCTTATAAAATCAATGTAATGGATCACGGCTAACATTTGTGAAATGAAAACAAGAAGTAGGATGAAAATAGTGCTGTGCATGCTATGTGGCAAGGGTAAGGATTGCTCTAGAATGTTCTTGCTTCAGTTTCACATACACAGATGTGTGTGCACACATGTGTGTGTGAATCAGGATCTAGGAAGGAGTTTCTTAGTATGATCACAGTCAAAAGCATTTGAAAGTCTTTGTTCTAATGAGTACTTTTTCCTGTAGGCAGATGGGTTTGGGCTTCCAAATGGCCTGTCCTCAAGCCTGCAGCATGTGAGTGCTCTAGACCCAGCCCCCATCACCAAGGATGTCCAAAGCTTCCTTCCAAGGAAGTTCTGCTGACTGTTTTGCTCTTTAGAGAAGAGACCAGGAGACTTAAAGGCAGGAAGCCTGAAGTCTCTCCTTCCCTAAACTCAAGCAGTGCTTGAGAGGCTGGCCCTAAGGATCTCTGGGGTCCTTTGCAGATTTTGAGACTGAGAGTTCATTTTCAGAATGCACTGACTTCCTGTCCCAGTCGCATCACTACCCTGCACTTTGGAGAGATATAGACAGATCTAGAGATCTATATACTGTATGCACATGTACATGCATGTGTATATGCACATGTGTGTGCATGTGTGCTCACATGTATCTGTATGTGTGCCTGTATATGTGTGTGCTATCCATGCACCTGTATATGCGTGCTGTGTGTATATGTACATGTATGTGTACATGTGTATAGACACACACACAAATGTATGTGTGTGTACATGTATGTGTTGCTGCATGCATGTTTATATGTGTGTGCGTGTGTATATGTGTGCACATGTGTACATGCATACATATATGTGTATACTGTATATGCGTATGCATGTGCACACATATGTGCATGTGTATTCGTGTGTATTTGTATGTGACCTGTATATGTGTGATGTGTGCGCATATACCTGTATGTGTGCATGTGTATATGTATGTGTGTGCACATGTATGTGTGTGTTATATTGTATGTGTGTATGTGTATACACGCGTGTATATGTCGGTGTGTGTACGTGTGCGCACATGTGCATGTATGTACACGTGTGCATGCTGTATAAGTGTGTACACACGTGCGCTTATGTACATGTGTATGTGTGAGTGTTCGTGTGTATTTGTATGTTACATGTGTATATGTGCATGTACTGTGTGTGTATATGTATGTGTATGTGTATGTGTGTATATATTATACATATATGCTTATATATAGCTATATTCAGGTCCATAGATTTAGACCAATCACAATTCTATTTTTTTTAACATTTTATCTATTTATTTACCAGAGAGAGGCACAGCAAAAGAGGAAACACAAGCAGGGGGAGTGGGAGAGGGAGAGCAGGCTCCCTGCTGAGCAGGGATCCTGATGCGGGGCTCTATCCCAGGATCCTGAGATCATGACCTGAGCCAAAGGCAGAAGCTTTATCCACTGAGCTACTCAGGCGCCCCCAATCATAATTCTTGACTTTCACACCTAACATCTTACATCCATGTCACTGAATTAGTTTATTTCATTTTAAAGTTTTTTTTATTTTTTTATTTATTTGTCAGAGAGAGAGAGAGAGAGCGCGAACGAGCACAGGCAGACAGGCAGGCAGAGGGAGAAGCAGGCTCCCCGCGGAGCAAGGAGCCCAATGTGGGACTCGATCCCAGGACGCTGGGATCATGACCTGAGCTGAAGGCAGCTGCTCAACCAACTGAGCCACCCAGGCGTCCCAGTTTATTTCATTTTATAATGAGCACCGGCAAAGGCACCTCTCAAACCAAGAACTAGAACACCACCACTAACAATCTAACCCACCCCCTCCTATCCCATCCCCCCTCCCTTACTTTCCTCAGAAATAACCACTAGCTGAATTTTGTGTTTAATGTTTTCTTGCTCCCCCCTTATTTTATCACATTTATGATAATTTTGCTTGCCTTTGAACTCTACCTCTAAAACGGAATCTCAGGCTCTGGGTCTTCTGGGACTCGCTTTCCTTGACCTCACATCATATTTGTAAGATTCACCCATGTTGTTCTGCGTGGTTTATTGTCATTGCAATATGACACTCAGTTGCCCACATGTAGCACAGCTCATTTACCCTTCCTGCCACCATCAGACATTTGGATGTCTCCAGGTGTTGGCTAATTTGCACGATGTTAGTCTGAATATTTTTACATACACCCCCCATGGTACCACTGCAAGAGCCTCCCTGGGTATATGTCAGGGAGAGGAATGGCTGAGCGCTCTATGCCAGTTCAACATGCCAATGTTCAGTTTTATAAGATATTGCCAATTTTTCTCCCCCAAGTGTCTGTTCCAGTTTAGACTCCCACCACCAGTGTATGAGAGTTCCTGCTATCCATCTCCAACACTAGTATTAGGTGCACTGGCCTTTATTCTGTCAGAAAGGCTACAATGGCTACAGAAGTGAAGACCCAGTTGGCTGAACATCCACTGATAACGTAAGACCCTGCTTGTGCCCCCCGCTGCTGACCAAGGGGGTGGCAGGGGCAGGGCGGGCTGGGAAACAAAGGTGGCCAGGGGGAGCCCAGCAGACCGAGAGGCCTCGCCTTCTGCTGCCCTCAGCCAGGTCCCCGTGGGTTCCTGAGCCTGAGTTTAGCACAGGTCACAAACCGGGTCCCTCCCTGGAGGGAGAGGACATGGTGACGGGGTGGGGGGGCAGAAGCACCTAGTACTAGAATTCTTGGGGCTTCTGAGGGGTGACTTCCTCCATCACTTAGGGTAGGTGACAACAGGTAACTGCAAATTTCAGAGAAGGTTTGCTTTATTTCTTTAAGTCCCAGATCCCTTAGAGGCCAATCGAGGACGGCACAGAAAACTCAGGGGCCTGGTCAGCGAAATTCTCAGAGGGTCCCGGGGCAGAGCACCTTGCTTAGCATATCCAGAGTCCGTCTCTTCTCCAGAGGGCCTCCCTTCAGCCGGGGCCAGAGGGAGAAGGGAGCGCAGACAGCGCGCAGGCAGGTGGCCCCCCCCAGGCTCCAGGCGGAGAGCACCCCACCTTTGGATCCTTGCTGGACTGACCTCGAGCTCCTCCTCCAGAGGCAGGGCCCAGCATCCTCAGCGGAGGGCAGGGGTGCAGGTTGGAGGACAACCTGAGAAGCTTGCCTCCAGCAAAGCAGAACAAGAGCTTGATGCTTCCCGGCAGCGTTGCGACTCTGAAGGCTATCCCATCAGCTCTGCGTCTCCTGGGAGGGCCCCCCCTTCACCCTGGAAAAGGACATGCTGGCGCCATCTGGCCTCAGTGTTCCAGCTTTGGCCTCAGGATGCTGAGTCTGGGCCAAGACTGTCTGGGGGGCACGGGGGCCAGGGGGCTGCCTGTAGCTGGCTTCTCCTGGGCTGCCAACAGTCAGCTTGGGGACAGGCCCTTGCTGTGTCTGTGTATATAAGGTCCCTTTGTTCCTTCCCAGGTGTTTGGATGAGTAGGTGGTTCTGTGGCTTCTTCTCTCTGGCTTGAGAGAGAGTTTGTGGGAGAAAACTGAGGTCTCGAGAGATTCCATCTGATTCTCTCAAATAGATTCAAGCTCCCTGCGAAGGCATCTTAGGAAGACAGGAGGCTCCCTGGGATTGGATTGTACCAGTTGGGAGTGGACCCCGGGGGAGGCCCGGCTTTGGGTGCCTGGGGGTGGGAGATCCTGGAAACCCGTTTCAGAGTGTCTCGGGAACAGACTCCAGATAAGCCC
>RCUC01106757.1:0-22173 GCA_003697995.1 Taxidea taxus jeffersonii
TTTCTTTTTCAATATTCCTTTGGCTATTTGAGGTCTTTTCTGGTTCCATATAAATTTTAGGATTTTGTTCCATTTCTTTGAAAAAATTGGATGGGATTGATAGGCATTGCATTAAATGTGTAGATAGCTTTAGGTAGCATAGACATTTTCACAATATTTATTCTTCCAATCCATGAGCATGGAACATTTTTCCATTTCTTTGTGTCTTCCTCAATTTCTTTCATGAGTATTTTATACTTTTCTGAGTATAGATTCTTTGCCTCCTTGGTTAGGTTTATTCCTAGGTATCTTATGGTTTTGGGTGTAATTGTAAATGGGACTGACTCCTTAATTTCTCTTTCTTCTGTCTTGTTGTTGGTCTAAAGAAATGCAACTGATTTCTGTGCATTTATTTTATATCCTGACACTTTCCTGAATTCCTGTACAAGCTCTAGCAGTTTTGGAGTGGAGCCTTTTAGGTATTCTTCATATAGTATCATATCATCTGCAAAGAGTGATAGTTTGACTTCTTCTTTGCCAAATTGGATGCCTTTAATTTCTTTTTGTTGTCTGATTGCTGAGGCTAGGACTTCTAGTAATATGTTGAATAGCAGTGGTGATAATGGACATCCCTGCCGTGTTCCTGACCTTAGTGGAAAAGATCTCAGTTTTTCTCCATTGAGAATGATACTTGCGGTGGATTTTTCATAAATGGCTTTGATAATATTGAGGTATGTGCCCTCTATCCCTACACTTTGAAGAGTTTTGATTAGGAGGGGATGCTGTACTTTGTCAAATGCTTTTTCAGCATCTATTGAGAGTATCATATGGTTCTTGTTCTTTCTTTTGTTAATGTATTGTATCACATTGATTGATTTGCAGATGTTGAACTAACTTTGCTGCCCTGGAACAATGCCACTTGGTCGTGGTGAATAATCCTTTTAATGTACTGTTGGATCCTATTGGCTAGTATTTTGGTGAGAATTTTCACATCTGTGCTCATCAAGGATATTGGTCTGTAATTCTCTTTTTTGATGGGATCCTTGTCTGGTTTGGGGATCAAAGTGATGCTGGCCTCATAAAATGAGTTTGGATGTTTTCCTTCCATTTCTATTTTTTGGGAACAGTTTCAGGAGAATAGGAATTAATTCTTCTTTAAATGTTTGGTAGAATTCCCCTGGAAAGCCATCTGACCCTGGGCTTTTGTTTGTTTGGAGGTTTTTGATGACTGTTTCAATCTCCTTACTGGTTATGAGCCTATTCAGGTTTTCTATTTCTTCCTGATTCAGTTTTGGCAGTTTATCCGTCTCTAGGAAAGCATCCATTTCTTCCAGATTGTCAAATTTGTTGGCATAGAGTTGCTCATAGTGTGTTCTTATGATTGTTTGTATTTCTTTTGTGTTGGTGGTGTTCTCTCCTCTTTCATTCATAATTTTATTTATTTGGGTCCTTTCTCTTTTCTTTTTGATAAGTCTGGCCAGGGGTTTATCAATCTTATTAATTCTTTCAAAGAACCAGCTCCTACTTTCGTTGATTTGTTCTATTTTTTTTTTTTTTGGATTCTATTTCATTGATTTCTGCTTTGATCTTTATTATTAGTCTTCTCCTACTGGGTTTAGGCTTTCTTTGTTGTTCTCTCTCAAGCTCCTTTAGGTGTGGGGTTAGGTTGTGTATTTGAGACCTTTCCTGTTTCTTGGGAAAGGCTTGTATCGCTATATATTTTCCTCTCAGGACTGCCTTTGCTGTGTCCCATAGATTTTGGACCGTTGTGTTTTCATTATCATTTGTTTCCATGATTTTTTTCAATTCTTCTTTAATTTCCTGGTTGACCCATTCATTCTTTAGAAGGATGCTGTTGAGTCTCCATGTATTTGGGCTCTTTCCAAGTTTCCTCTTGTGATTGAGTTCTAGCTTCAGAGCACTGTGGTCTGAAAATATGCAGGGAATGATCCCAATCTTTTGATACCAGTTGAGACCTGATTTATGACCCAGGATGTGATCTATTCTGGAGAATGTTCCATGGGCACTAGAGAAGAATGTGTATTCTGTTACTTTGGGATGGAATGTTCTGAATATATCTGTGATGTCCATCTGCTCCAGTGTGTCATTTAAGACCTTGATTTCCTTGTTGATCTTTTGCTTGGATGATCTGTCCATTTCAGTGAGGGGCGTGTAAAAGTCCCTTACTATTATTGTATTCTTGTCAATGTGTTTCTTTGATTTTGTTATTCATTGGTTTATATAGTTGGCTGCTCCCATGTTAGGGGCATAGATATTTAAAATGGCTAGATCTTCTTGTTGGACAGACCCTTTGAGTATGATATAGTGTCCTTCCTCATCTCTTATTATAGTCTTTGGCTTAAAATCTAATTGATCTGATATAAGGATTGCCACCCCAGCTTTCTTCTGATATCCATTAGCATGGTAAATTGTTTTCCACCCCCTCACTTTCAACCTGGAGGTGTCTTCAGGACTAAAATGAGTTTCTTGTAGGCAGCATATTGATGGGTTTTGTTTTTTTTTTATCCATTTTGAAACCCTGTGTCTTTTGATTGGGGCATTTAGCCCATTTAGTTCAGGATAACTAGTGAGAGATATGAATTTAGTGCCATTGTACTGCCTGTAAGGTGATTGTTACTGTATATTGTCTCTGTTCCTTTCTGATAATACTTTTAGGTTCTCTCTTTGCTTAGAGGACCCCTTTCAATATTTTCTGTAGAGCTGGTTTGGTGTTTACAAATTCTTTCAGTTTTTCTTTGTCCTGGAAGCTTTTTATCTTTCCTTCTATTTTCAATGATAACCTAGATGGATAAAGTATTCTTGGCTGCATTTTTTTTCTCGTTTAGTGCTCTGAATATATCATGCCAGTTCTTTCTGGCCTGCCAGGTCTCTGTGGATAAGTCTGCTGTCAATCTAATATTTTTACCATTGTATGTTACAGACTTCTTGTCCCGTGCTGCTTTCAGGACTTTCTCTTTGTCACTAAGACTTGTAAATTTTACTCTTAGATGACGGGGTGTGAACCTATTCGTATTGATTTTGAGGGGGTTCTCTGCACCTCCTGGATTTTGATGTTTGTTCCCTTTGCTATATTAGGGAAATTCTCTACAATAATTCTCTCCAATATACCTTCTCCTCCTGTCTCTCTTTCTTCTTCTTCTGGAATCCCAATTATTCTAATGTTGTTTCATCTTATGGCATCACTTATCTCTCGAATTCTCCCCTCGTGGTCCAGTAGCTGATTGTCTCTCTTTTGGTCTGCTTCATTATTCCCTGCCATTTGGTCTTCTATATCACTAATTCTGTCTTCTGCCTCATTTATCCTAGCAGTAAGAGCCTCCATTTTTTATTGCACCTCATTAATAGCTTTTTTTATTTCAACTTTGTTAGATTTTAGTTCTTTTATTTCTCCAGAAAGGGCTTTCATTTCCCCTGACAGCGTTTCTCTAATATCTTCCATGCCTTTTTCGAGCCTGTCTAGAACCTTGAGAATCGTCGTCCTGAATTCCAGATCTGACATATTACCAATCTGACATATTACCAATGTCTGTATTGATTAGGTCCCTAGCCTTCTGTACTGCCTCCTGTTCTTTTTTGGGGGGTGAGTTTTTTCGCCTTGTCATTTTGTCTAGATAAGAATATATGAAGGAGCAAATGTAATACTAAAAGGGTGGCAAAGACCCCGGGAAGATGTGCTTTAACCAAATCAGAAGAGACCCCAAATCGTGGGGGGGTGGGGGGGAAGGGGGTAAAAAGAAGTTCAGAGAAGAGGAAAAAAATTAAAAAATAAACAAAACACAAATAAAGTTGCCTCTTTGTTTTGTTGACTGTTTCCTTTGCTGTGCAGAAGCTTTTGATATTTGATGTGGATTTCTTATATGCAGATATAATTGGATTTCTTTTTTGTAAATATTGTAGTCTTTGCCCTTTTAAAAAGACCATTTTCGTTATTATGATTATTGATATGATTCGTTTTGAACCTGTCTAGTTATTTGTTTTCTGCTTTTCACACCCGTCCTCTTTCCTCTTTTCTACTACTGTCTTCAGCTTAGTTGAGTTGTTTCTTTTTTTATTCCAGTTTATATCATTTCTTCTTAGCTGTAATTCTCTGGTTTTAGTTGTTTGTCTAGTATAGATCTTTAGTATATATATCTAAGATAAGAGTTCTAAGACCACGATTAGGGAATTGGTCTAGTAGAAACTGCAGGTGAAACAAATCATAATGTCCTTTCACATAAGTTCTGGCTCTGCTTCTCACTGTCAAGATTTCCATATAGGTTTATGGAACGGACGGTTATTTGTCATTTCTGTTGAGATGTTAATATGCTCAGCTGGGGCAGGATTTAGCAGTTTGACAATTTTTGAAATGTGTCTATCTCTAAGTTGGTATCCTGGGTAATTCTTTGATTGATGGTCCCGTTTTACCTAGTCCTCACTCCCCCTAAAAATGGAGTCATCTCTGAGATACGTACTTGGTGCTTGTGTCCTTGATTCCTGCTGATACTTTTGGTATTAAGTTCTTGCTAGGCTGATTTTCTATTTCATGGTACCACCTAATTTCTATGTCTTTATTATTGCTTTTTTACCTGGTCCAGGGGTGGTTAGATTTCTTCATTTTCTTATGGAGCTTATGTCCCCACATGCAGGGCTCGTGGAATTGTGTGTCTGTTTCTTTTGATCCAATTAAGATGATACTTATCCAATAGAGAAAATTTGGAAGGGCTCCTAAAGTATTCAGTCACAAGCCATCAGCAAGAATATGCATATATATTCACAGTCACGTAGAGGACTAGCATTGAACTGAGGTAAAAAATCTTAAAATCTTGGACTTTAGGAAGACTTTGAAATCACTTGATGCTTTTATAAATAAATATACTGATACAAAATTTGATATCTCATTATTACTGCTACTTTTTGACCAAATGAAATAACTATGTATTTAACCTGTGAAGGGGAAAAGACTCACTTGGTAACCTAGTCAATACAGGTTGTAAAATCATAATAACATTGTTCATATTTTATCCAAATATTCTTCAAAATTAATGCATTATCTGTCTTCCAAATTTGTATTTAGATTTCCGTTAGTTAGCATACATTGTAACAATAGTTTCAGGTGAAGAATTTCGTGATTCATCACTTACATTACACCACCTGGTGCTCATCACAAGTGGCCTCCTTAATCAGCATTACCTAATTAACCCACTCCGCCTACTCACCTCCCCTCTGGTAACCATCAATTCGTTCTGTATAGTTAAGAGCATATTTCTTGGCTTTCTTTATTTATCTCTTTGACTGAGTACAAACACTCTACACTTTGCAAAGATGGGCTCCGTATTTAAATAGAGTCTAAACTTTAAAATACGTATAAAATGGAATACCAAAATCCAAAGCGAAATCATATAATCCAATGCATAAAAAAGAAATTCAAATAATGCAAGAGTAAGTGAAGGAATCTAGACAACAAGTTGACATTTTGTTATCTGAAGGATGAAAGTATATTTTAACTGAATCCTGCAGTGACACTTTAGGAGAAATTTAGGTTAACATGGGATATTTGTTAATGGGAGTACTTATTTGGGGCCAAGGCTTATTTATTGAAGGAGTGTTGATCCTCCTGTCAAATGCTGTCATATCCCTCGACTGATATGGCATAAACTTACTGAGTTTATCCCATGCATTTATTTTATTTTATTTTTTAAATTTCTTTTCAGTGTACCAGAATTCATTGTTTATGCACCACACCCAGTGTTCCATGTAATATGTGCCCTCCATAATACCCACCACAGGCTCACCCAACCTCCCACCCCCCCTGCCCCTTCAAAACCCTCAGACTGTGCATTTTTTAATAGAATAAAATATACTCTTTTTTTCCGCCCCACCAGGCCATATCCCAAACAGGTATTAGGATCCAAGTAATGAAGTAAGTCTGCGTCTGATGGAATTAACACAGATTTTAGCCACCTCCCGCTATTATATTTTTCTGTCACAATCTGCTTCCTCAATACATTTCTCTGGAACGTTTTACTATATGTCTGCTTTTTTTAAAAAAAGGACTCACCTATTTCTTGGGGCAAATTATGTTTCCTCTCCTACTTTACAACTAGGACTAACTGAACATTGTGCAAAATATCCCAGATGGAGCTTACAACGTGAACACTGCTTTGGAACTACACCAGCTTTTCCTGAGTATTAACTGCTCTTTTAATGGCTGTCTGATTCTTCAAATTGGAGTTTGAATTATGGCTATTTTATTTTATTTATTTTTTAAAGATTTAAAAAAAAAAATTTTTTTTATTTATTTGTCAGAGAGAGAGAGGGAGAGAGATATAGGGAGCACAGGCAGACAAAGTGGCAGGCAGAGGCAGAGGAAGAAGCAGGCTCCCTGCCGAGCAAAGAGCCCGATGTGGGACTGGGTCCCAGGACGCTGGGATCATGACCTGAGCCGAAGGCAGCCGCTTAACCAACTGAGCCACTCAGGTGTCCCTTAAAGATTTTTTTTATTTATTTATTTGACAGACAGAGATCACAAGTAGGCAGAGAGGCAGGCAGAGAGAGAGGAGGAAGCAGGCTCCCTGCTGAGCAAAGAGTCCGATGTGGGGTTTGGTCTCAGGACCCCGGGATCATGACCCGAGCCGAAGGCAGAGGCTTTAACTCACTGAGCCACCCAGGCTCCCCTGAATTATGGCTATTTTAGACTTACAAATGGAAAAATTCAGATGTTTCTCGCAGGGATTTGGAGAATTAATTTTCCAAGCTAAGAGGTTTATATCCTAGAGGAGGAAATATGTTAACGATTTTGTGTAGTTTAATAAGACCCAAAGAGGGACGCCTGGGTGGCTCAGTTGGTTGAGCGGCTGCCTTCAGCTCAGGTCATGATCCCAGCGTCCTGGGATCAAGTCCCACATCGGGCTCCTTGCTCGGCGGGGAGCCTGCTTCTCCCTCTGCCTCTATCTGCCACTCTGTCTGCCTGTGCTCTCTCTCTCTCTCTCTCTCTCTCTCTCTCTGACAAATAAATAAATAAAATCTCTAAAAAATTAAAAAAAAAACTTAAAAAAAAATAAGACCCAAAGAAAAGAAATGGGGTCAATATGTATATCCTCAAAGGATTAGTCTTCAACATTATAGTTTGATTTCTAATTTCCCCAATAGTTTAACTTACTTTATCTTTTATCCACTTATCAAAAAAGGCAATATCTGGGGCACCTGGGTGGCTCAGTGGATTACGCTGCTGCCTTCAGCTCAAGTCATGTCAGGGTCCTGGGATGGAGCCCCGCATTGGACTCTCTGCTCAGCAGGGAGCCTCCTTCCTCCTCTCTCTCTCTCTGCCACTCTGCCTACTTGTGATCTCTCCTTCTGTCAAATAAATAAATAAAATCTTAAAAAAAGGCAATATCTAATCCATTCATTGGACTTTGTCTTTGGGCCCAGCGGTGGGGAGAAAGTACTAGCCCTGTCATCTTCCCTGTGAATCTCAGAGCTGCTTCATTGGAATTCAGTAATGGTTCCAAGTTCATTTTGCTTCTTTAAGGCACAAAGTAGGATATAAAAGGGGCCATGCCTCCATCTCAATGGAATTTTTAGTGAATAGTTAAATACTGCCCTAATTTGTATTTTCTTTCTGCTCTTGCAGCAATGACCCAAAAACAGGGAAGAATCTGTAGCTTGATTTCATTAAACCATGGGAGAAGAGCTCATGATTGACCTCATCACCTTGTTGTTGTTGTTGTTGTTGTTTTTATTTGTTCCTTTGTTCTTGGCTCTCTGTTAATGCTCCATGGAATAGGAACACAGAGGTGCCAGTGCCAAATATCGTTTTAGACTTCACGTTCATTAATGGCTTCATTTCCCTATTTAAAGAAAGGAACTGAATTGCTGGGAAGAAAGTGCTGACCAAGGTATGTAGCATGTTCAGCAAACTTTTAATTGATGCATGATAGTGTATTAAAGACACTGAGTATATAACCTTACACACTTCCCTTCTTGTAACTATAAGAGTTAACTTTAGATGGACACAGCATTCTCTTCCAAGAGACCCAAGCCTGAACCTCACGTTTTCCTAGCAACTCCATAGGGAGAAAGCCATCCTTCTACCTGTATCTGACAGGATTTGTACTTAAGCAGGGTGACCGCGTGGTTATTGCTCAAATAGAGACACTTGGGAGAGGAAAACAGAATGCTGTTAATAATTAAATAAGGCAGGGGCACCTGGGTGTCTCAGTGGGTTAGGCCTCTGCCTTCGGCTCAGGTCATGGTCTCAGGGTCCTGGGATTGAGTCCCACATCGGGGTCTCTGCTCAGCTAGGAGCCTGCTTCTCCTCCTCTCTCTCTGCCTGCTTTTCTGACTACTTGTGATCTCTGTCTGTAAAATAAATAAATAAAACCTTTAAAAAACAATAATAATTAAATAAGGCATAGAGGTGTTTCATGAAAATCAAAATATAGAATGACAGTAGAAATCAAAATAAAGTGGACCAAATGAGTCACTGAATTTGAATTCCTACTTGAATTGCAACCTTAGTTTTGTGATCACCAGGTCTCTCTAGAGATCCTCTGTGTAAACACATGTAAATATATTTCAGAATTACTTAAGCAAAGCCCCAATTTACCATTCCACACTCCCAACAATGAAAAATATTTTCTAAAGTTGTCAAGAAACATATCACACTTTTGCTTGACTCTCATGTTTTTCTCCATGCTCTTTTCCAGTAAGGGTCCCTGTTTGGTATGTTTGTTTTAAATTAAGAAAGTGGGGACACTTGGGTCTCAGTTGGTTAAGTGCCTGCCTTTGCCTCAAGCCATGATCCCAGAGTCCTGGCATTGAGTCCCACATCAGGCTCCTTGCTCCTGGGAAACCCACTCACTTCTCCCTCTGCCTGGTGCCCCCCCTCCGCCCAACGTGATTTTGCTTTCTCTCTCTGGCAAATAAATAAATAAAATATTTGAAAATAAATAAATAAATCAAGAACAAGGAGGTGTACTTACTAAAAATATATACTCTTAGGTATAGAGCTGCATGAATTTTCCCACCATATCATCAAGATATAGCATATATCCATCATATGACAAATTGTCTTTACTTTCTCTAGCAGTCAGTTTCCTCTGCCCAAAGTCAGAAACAGGCCACTATTTATCTATACTTTTTCTAGAGTGTCATAGAGATGAAATTCTGGAGTGTGTAACTTGCAGAGGCTGGCTTCTTTCACTTTGCATAACACAATTGAGAGTTGTCTATGCTATTGCATGGATCAGTAGTTCATTGTGTTTTTATGAATCTTTCTGCTGAGCAGTATTCCACTGTGTAACGGTATCACAGATTATCTGCTCACCAGTTGAAGGGCATTTGTGTTTTGGGTAGTTGTGTTTATAACCAGTATATCTCTGCCATCCAGATCTTTGAGTGAACATTGTTACTAGTATTTCAGAGGGGCGGGATTGTTGGTTTGGATGTAAATGTATGCTTAATTTTATAAGATACTACCACTTTGCTTTCCACAGTGGTTGGTTTTCCTTCCCCGCAGCAATATGTTAGAACCCCAGGTGCTTCACACTCTCACCTGCAACTGATTTTGCCATGGCATTATCCATTCTTATAGATGTGTGGTTCTATCTCATCATAGATCTACCTGGCATTTCCCCGTTAGTAATAATGTTGAACATCTTTGCCTGTAGTTATGGATCACCCATTTCTCTTCTTTTGTGAAGCAGCTGTATGAACCCTATTTTTAATAGTGACCTTTTTCCTATGGTCACGAGTTTCTTCCCTCCTCAAGGGAAAAAAGGGGGGCGGTGAGAAAAAGAAAGGGCACCTGGGTGGCTAAATTGGTTAAGTAACTGACCCTTGATTTTGGCATAGGTCATGATCCTAGGGTCGTGAGCTAAAACCCTGCTTCAGGCACTGTGCTGGCCATGGAACCTGCTTGGGATTCTCTCCCTCCCTCTCTGCTCCTCCTCATTTGCCTGCTTGCTCTCTCTCTCTCAAAAACAAACAAAAAAACCATGAAACTTTATGTACTTTGTGCACCATTCCTTTGCAAAGAGGTGTGTTTTACATTTTCTTCCAGTAGTTTATAGTTTGTCCTTTCATTTTCAGAAACATTTTGAGGAAAGAAATGTTAACTTGGATGAAAAATAATTTACCATATTTTCCTTTGTGATTCATACTTGTAGTGTCCTATCCAGAAAATCATCACTTAACCCAAGGTTGCAAAAATTTTTTCTTATAAATTTTACTAAAAAAATCTTAGATTTTTGCATTTACTTTTATGTCTGTTGTCTAGGGGCGCCTGGGTGGCTCAGTGGGTTAAGCGGCTGCCTTCGGCTCAGGTCATGATCTCAGGGTCCTGGGATCGAGTCCCACATCGGGCTCTCTGCTCAGCGGGGAGCCTGCTCCCCCCCGCACTACCTGCCTCTCTGCCTACTTGTGATATCTCTATCTGTCAAATAAATAAATAAATAAATCTTTATGTCTGTTATCTACTTTATGCTAATTCTTGTATGTGGTACAAGGTATGAGTTGAGGTGGGGTTTTGTTTTGTTTTGTTCTGTGTTTTGTTTATGGATGTTTAATAGCTCTGTGAGGGCCTATTTAGCCAGAGCGACTCCATCTTGGTTAAAAGCCATTTTGTTGTTGGTGCAGTAAAACTTAAACTCACCCTGCCCCCCACCCCAGGGAAACTTACTTAGAAGTAAGTCTGGGAAGCCAGAACACAAGGATGAGTCAGGCCAGGTGGAGACATCCAATCAGTAAAAAGCACACATACTATCTCCCTAACCACCAAGGAATGTAAACCCTGCCTTTTGGGCACCAAACTTGGGCGCCAATTCTGACCAGAGTGATAAGCTAGTTCAAGCAGCTTCTATAGGGTAAATTGTAATTCAACTGGCCACCTGCATGTGGCCTAACATGGCTATGCAATGTTACAATCTCATTGGCCACCTATGTGTGGCCAGGCTTTTGCTCTATAAAAGTTAGTCTATGAGGCTGGGAGGGGTCACTCTCTTCGGAGGCGGCCCTGTCCGGTCACTCAGTCGATTCTTGAGTCTGTGAGCTGGAGGTGGTCACTCTCTTCGGCAGCAGCCCTGGCCGGTCAGTCTGACTTCTAATGCTTGGCATAGAATAAAGCTTTGCATAACTTTAACTTCGTTTCAGTCTCACTCCCCTAGCTGATCAGTCTGACTTCTAATACATGGTATAAAATAAAGCCTTAAATAACTCACCTTGTCTCAGTCTCATTCCTTTGATAACAGACCTAACAGCTCCAGTACTATTTGCTTACAATACATTCTTTTCTCTACTTAATTGCCTTGGCTTCTTTACCTGACCCTATACACATGTGTATCAATTTTTGGACTCTTTCATTCTCTCGGCCTGGGAGTCTACGCTTTTGTCAATACTATACTCACTCAGTTATAGCTAGTCTTAAAATTATGTAGTGTGATTGCTCCTCAAACACTGTTTTTCTTCTTCTTTCTTCCTTTTATTTTTCTAATGGCTACTCTAGTTCCTTTTCTTCTCTACATACTTTTTTTTATGGTTCAAAGATCAATTTATTTAGGATTATAAATATTAAGAATAAAGGATTTATGCATTTCTTAATTAACAAAACAATTTAGCTAAATATAAACTGCACTAAAGTTCTGCAGTGGCACAATACCAACAAAGCATATGAAAGCATTTTTTAAACTATACAAAAATTTCAAACAGAAAATAATCTGGTTTTAGTTTTCTCATACATTAACATAAAAAAGTCCCATTTTATGAGACATCAAAAAGAATCAAAGCCACGTCTACATCTCCATCTTAAACTCCAGATCTCAGAACAATTTTAATGTATTTTTACTTTATAATATCCTATATTAAAACAAAGACAATCCCAAATAGACACTTTTTACAAGATTAACATTTTAGGCAAGGTTTTTCCTTTAAAAAACCAAGAAAACAACAAAAAAAAAACCCCATAACCAAATACAAACCTTTTTTTCTACATTTCACAGCACTGGTTATTTTATGTGTTTTCCTTATAAAAGCTTTTGACTTTATAAATTGTGTATGGTTGGATTTTAACCGTACAACAGTCAGCTGCTTGAAAAGTTGTGCAAAGAAAGAAAAATATGAAAATAGTGTGTTATCAGTCTTTTTAAATGAGTCTCATAACAATAGCACTTTTTGCCCTGAATTGATGGGAAATCCACTTGCTGAAATGTAGCATTTTGCAAATAATTTATTTTTCTCCTGCTCCTTCCTTTCCTTTCAATAGATGAACAACAAAAGTTTCTTTTATAAATTTTGAGAATTTAAAATATTTATGATTATTAAGATGATTTCTAGAGCCTCATCACCCTTCAGGTGTCCACCCCACATACTTGTCAAGGCTGCATCTCCCATGCCTGTTCTGGTGGCTTCCTCCACAAGTAACTTCCTGCCTCTGGAGGGTGCTGGCTTCCAGAACCTGGGGGCCGGCGCTGCAGCTCTCAGACTACAGTTCCTTGCAGGAGGGACTTTTCTGTGGGCGCTGGCCCCAGAAACAGCTGTCTGTGCCTGTTGACTGAATTCATGCACATTGATAAAGGGGTCTGCACACTCTTCCGTGAAAGCGTCTTACCTTCAGACAGTTTTGGGTGAAAAACACTTGCCAATAAACATGGAACATAAATGATGCTACTGAAGCTGAATCATAGGAAGAGAAATAAACAGAATGCTGGTCAGCAGTGGTGGTTCAAGGAGCACGACAGTATGTTCCAGTGTCTCCGCTGGAGATGTACAGTTCCCTTGTTTTCCAGCACCTGGGTCGTTTGGTGATGGAAGCCGAGGTGACGGGACGCTAGTGTCCTGTGCGGCTGCAATAGGGAAGGCTGTTTCTCAGTCTCTGTTGATGTCCCTGGCGGCGAAGGCCTGCAGGCTTCCCAGCTGGTTCAGGCCACTCTGAATGGGGGAAACATGGGTTTCTACATTATTCTGAAAACAACGGATAGGAGAAGCATCTATTGCACTCTTGGTATCATTTAAAGAATCTGTAAGTGATTTGAACTCAAAGGAATTCAGCTCTTCTTCTGCCAGATACTTAATTTGTAATAAAGTAGGAGTGAACTGGAGATGAAGTCTGTCAGATTTTCATTCTCAACACAGGGCCGTCCAGTGGAGGCGCCGGCTGCTGGACAAGCTCCTGGGCTTCCTCCTTACACCTCGGTCTCCCATCTGTGGGCTGGTCCACAGGCTGCCTGCCCTGGTCTGGAGCGGGCTCATAGCAGTAGTGCTGCACTTCATGCAAAACATTGTTGAGGTTCTTGTTGAGGTGCTCAAGCTCCAGAAGGACGGTTGCATATCTCTGCTGAAGTTCAATGCTGATGGGCATGGGATAGGATTTCAATTTTTCTGCTTCCATGTTCATTGCTCTTAATTTTTTTGATATGTTCCTTTTAATCATGAGAATTTTTCACAATTTGGTCACTTGGATATGGAGTTGTACTGGAGAACCACCTAGGGTTTCAGGGTCAGAGCCAGAAATCTTACTTCCCTAAGGTGACTGCTAGTACAGGATCATTATCCATAACTGGTGACTGGAGAGGAGAACAATGTAACAGTGGTGGAGTCATAACGAATCAGGAAAGCCCCTGCTTTTGTCCAAAGGCAGAAACTGGCATTGTCTCATGAGGCTCATGACTGAGAACTTCAAAAGTTACTCTATAAGCAGCATTAAAAGTATCCACAGCAACTGTTTGTCCCGTGAAGAGACAGTCATGAACACCACGTAATCGAGCTGTAACTTTGGTTCCAATAACCAAAGGCAAAGGAATTTCATCTGTGAGATCTTCGAACTGGGAAACATCTGCAACTTTCCTTTGTTGTAAGAGTCTTATTTTCTGCCGTGTCTGTTTTAATGCTGGTCCCTCTTCCTGAAAAAAGGCACAAGAATGTCTCTGTGGTTTTCCCATAAGTCGCCTGATTTTTTGATTCTCGTTAACTTTCTTGTTTTTAAAGTAGGAAAGTACTCCTCCTGACAGACACAGAAGTCATCATCGCCTTCAAACAGTTGCTTATCTATATTTGAGTACAACCGTTCGCATATGCACCATTTATGTGCTTTGGGAAGCTTGAGTAGGTTATGTAATCAGAAACCAAGCTTCCGTGAGGCTTTCTTATCTGGTGTGGACATTCTTGCCATCAATTTCAGTGGGACCATTGCAACTCTCTGGTTTCCTTTGGGTGACCTTGTATTTATGTCGGCCACCTTCATTGGAAGAGTCAACTCCGTTTTTAATTTCCGAAAAGCATCTCCACAGTGGAGCCCATATGCCTGCCTTTCCAAACAGGTGTTTTCTTGGTAAAGAGCTGTGCTTTTCATTCCATGTGTTAGATAAGCTTCCCTCTTTTAAAGGGGCAAGGGCTTTTGCTGAAGAGCTCTGGTCAGGCAACTGGCAGAGCTCCACCATCTTGAAAGAGCTGCTTCTATATACATTTTAATATCAACTTGTTGATCTCTACAAAGCACATGCGCAAATAAACAAAATACCTTGCTTGGGTTTTTTTTTTAAGATTTTACTTATTTATTTGACACCGAGATGGAGATAGATAGCGAGAGAGGGAACACAAGCAGGGGGAGTGGGAAAGGAAGAAGCAGACCCCTAGGAAAGCAGGAAGCCTGATGTGGGGCTTGATTCAAGAGCCCTGGGATCACGACGGAGCCCAAGGCAGATGTCCAATGACTGAGCCCCCCATGCTTGGATTTTTTTAAAAAATATATTATTATTATTATGTTTAATTAGCCAACATTGTACATCATTAGTTTTTGATGTAGTTTTCAACGATTCATTAGTTCCCTGTAACACCCAGTGCTCGGCACGACACGTGCCCTCTTAATACCCATCACCCTGTTACCCCATCCTCCCCCGCTTCTGTAAGCCTCAGTTTGTTTCCCAGAGTCCAGAGTCTCTCGTGGTTTGTCTCCCTCTCTGAATCCTTCCCATTCAATCTTCCCTCCCTTCCCCTGTAAGTCCTCTCTGCTATTCCTTATGTTCTATATATGAGGGAAACCATCTGATAATTTTCGTTCTCTGCTTGACCTTTTTCACTTACCTTGCTTGGATTTTAATTAGAATTGAATTTAAAGTAATAAATTTGGGGAGAATTAAAATATTAAAAATTTGACTCAATTTATGAGCACAGTACATTTCTCCATTTATCTATGTCTTTGATTTCAATGTTGTCAGTGTTTTATTATATAAATCTTAAATACATTGTGCAAATGTATGTAAATGTGAAAAAAACTGCAAAATATTTTTGCTACAATTGTACTTAGTCATTACTATTTCAATTTCTAAGTGCAATTACTTCAATGTGAAAGAACATTGATTCTTTTTTCATATTGCTATTATACCTCATTATATTGGAATTTATTTATTGGTTTTCCTTATAGACTTTTTAAGCTATTTCCCCTGTAGAACATCATGTTGTACATGAGCGGAGTCACTCTTCCTTCTTTCTTCCTATCTTTCTTTCTTTCTTGCAATTTCTTTCTTTTTTGCCTTATTGTACTGGCTAGGACCATCACTATGATGTTGATTAGGAACAGTGAGAGAAGAACACTTGCTTTGTTTCTGATGTGAGGGAAAGCATTTACTCATTTGTCATGAAGTATGATTTAGCTGTAGTTTTGTTTTGTTTTCATTTTTGCAGATACTCATTATCAGGTTGAGAAAGATTCCTTCTATCATTAGTTTGTGAAGGTATTTTTGTCACAAAGGAATTGTTGAATTATATCAGAGGTATTGACTGTTTCTATCGAAGTGGCTATGTGTTTTTCTTCTTCAGTTTATTAAATGGCCGATTAAATTGGCTTGTTCTCCTATGTGAAAATGCATTCCTGCATTCTTGATATAATGCCCTGATGTGTTATACATTTCTGGATTCTGCCTGTAGTATTTTTTGAGTATTTTTATGTCTCTATTCATGAAGGATGTTGGTGTGTAGTTTTTCCTTCTTGGAATACCTTTGGTTTCTGTATCAGTGTAATCCTGGAGCTGAAAAGTGCACTGGGAAGTGTTCTTTACCTTCCACTTTCTGGAAGTTTCTATTCTGTTGATGTTCTATTCAACTGCTTGGTAAAATTCACTAGTGACATATCTGGGCCTAAATTGTTTTTGTTGCTTGTTTTTGCTTTTTGGTTGTGAGTGGTAGAAAGTTATTAACTTACAATTCAATTTCTTTAATAAATATAGTATTATATTATGATGAACATAATATAGAATTACATTTTATATGCAGAAACATACGATTCTAGTAATATATGTCGTGCTGAGTAAACTTTGGTACCTTGTGCCATTCAAGGACTTTGTCCATTTTACCTAGATTTTAGGATTTATGAACATCATGTTGTTTATAATATTCCCTCATTAACCTTTTAATATTAGGATGACCTGCTGGTATGTCCTTTTCTTTCTTGCTAATATTGTTTATTTTTACATTCTTTTTTTTCATAAGACATATTGTTAAAGCTTAGTGACCATATTGATCATAGTAAGTGGCATTTGGTTTCATTTATTTTATTGGTTGTCTTTCACTTTTCAAGTTTATTGCTTCTACTTTTGCTTTATTACATCTTCCTTTTGTTTGACCTGAGTTTTATTTGCTCTTCTCATTCTAGTTTCTTAAGATGAAAATTAATATCACTTTGAGATATATTCTAATATCAGCATTTAATAGTATTACTTTCCTATTCGTTAGCCACATCACACAAATTTTGGTATGCTATATTATTTTCTTTTTTAAGGGTTTATTTATGTATTTGAGAGAAAGAGAGAGAGGGAAAGAAAGAGAGATCATGAACAGGAGAGAGGGGCAGAAGAAGAGGGAGAAGCAGGCTCCCTGATGAACAGGGAAACCAACACGAGGCTCAAGACCAGGACCCTGGGATCATGACCTGAGCTGAAGGTACCTGCTTAACCAGCTGATCCACC
Source organism: Taxidea taxus jeffersonii (assembly GCA_003697995.1). Taxonomy (NCBI): domain Eukaryota; kingdom Metazoa; phylum Chordata; class Mammalia; order Carnivora; family Mustelidae; genus Taxidea; species Taxidea taxus. Next base: position 16,932 of record RCUC01106757.1, read on the forward strand.
CAGTTGCCCCACATTACCTTTATTTCCAACAAAATATTTAAAATATTTTCTAATTGTCCTGGTGACTCCTACTTCAACCCATGGGTTATTTAGAAGTGTGCTGTTTCGTTTCAGATCTACTGAGGAGCTGAAGGCAGATACTGTTGTTCTTTGACATCAGGTTTTTACATTTCTATCATTTTCACCTTTTTTTCTATAATTTCTAATGGTTTGCAAAACCTCCATATGTTCGTTCTTAATATTGAGCTCTCCTACTTTAACCTGTAATATATTAATCATAATTATTTTGAATTCTCTACCTGATAGTTTGAATATCTGGTCATCTCTGAGTCCTTTCCTATTGATTGATTTGCCTCTTGACAATGGGTTGGTTTCTTTCTTTCTCTTTTTTGTTTCTTTCTTGCTTTTCTTTGTATTAACCTGTCTCGTGGCTTACTCAAGGACCATTACAAAGGAATTGCCTTTAACACCCTAACTCACAATTGCCCTCGTGTTGAGCCAGATACCCAGGACACGTTTATTTTAAAAGTTTTATAAGCAAGAGACAAGATGGCAGGGAAGTAGGAGGAGGCGCCGTTTCAACCTGTACCCTAGAGTGAGCTGATTACGTACCAAAGAACTCTGATCACCCATGAAATCAGCCTGACATTAGAACTATCCACTTCTGGATCTCTATGGGGGCAGAAGAGGTCAGTGGGCAGGTAAAGCGGAGTGGGAACATCAGACAGATATTGGAAGATAAACAAAAGGGGGAGGGAGCCACCAGAAGCAACCCATTGGATAGTGATACCCCAATGCGAGAGTGCCCTGTGATTGGGGACCAGGATTGATTTGGAGTCTGGTTGGGGATACTCAAAGAGAGCAAAGGATTGTAGGGGAAGATTGTGGGAACTGGGGCGGTTGGGGACAGGGGCTTGAGTCCCCAGACCCAGGGCAGCCACCCCTGGCGCTGAGTCAGAGAGAGTGCGGCAAAGAAGCCAGGTCTTGGTCCCTGGGCCACCAGCGCGCCTGAGAGTGTCTGAGCGGTGGCTCCCATGAGGGGCAGGGAGCCTCGCCAGCTGGCAGAAACACAACCTTTTGCACTATCCGTGAGTGTGCCTGCACCTCGCGACCAGAGTCTGAGTCGCGCCCCACACGTACCCCTTGAGAGAGGTGCTTGCAGGCGCCAGCCAGCAGAACCACAGCATTTAGCACTCTCCACGCACAGTGCTACCAGAGTCTGAGTCACGCCCCTCACCCCTCCCTGGGAGAAGTGGGAGCAGGTGCCAGCCAGTGTTCTCTCAGACCCGGAGAATCTGAGCACTCCAAGCCCTGGCCAGTGGGAAAATCTCAGTGCGCTATCATTGCTTGGAACCTCTCTGGCGGTCTGGAGCTGCCTAGACAGCTGTGGCTATTGTGGTTTTGGGTACAAGCAGGACTTCCTGTGTCCCCAGAGACCGTGACTGGGAATGGGCTCTGCCAGCAGCCGAGGGGGAATTTATGTGCTCTGGGGCACCCAGAGGGGAACAGACTGGGGCTTCTCTCTGAGAGGGAGCTCTGGGGGCAGTTTGCTTTCCTCTAAACCTCCAAAACCCATCAAAAGCTGCCAAGGCCAGAGAAAACAAAGGAACAAACCAACAAAAAAACCTCCAGGGAACAGAAGCCTGAAAAACCTTAGAGTCCTTAGAGCCCAGCCCCTTGATGGGGGCAGGAGGACTTAACTCAGGAAACAGGGCCTGAAATCCCACGTGGCAGGCCCCTCCCCCAGAAAACCAACAACAACAACAAAAATGGCAAGAGAACAACCTCCGCTACTTCATAGACACAACTTTTATTTTTAATTCGTTCCCACTATTCTTGTTCATTTTTTATAGATAACGTTTTAAACTATTTATTTTTAACCATCACAGAGACTTGTGCAGTACACCAAATTCCATAATAACCTTTTAACCTGAAATTTTTGATACCTATGTCTGTGTTGTTGTTTTGCTTTTCTCTTTTTAAGATTTTTTTAATTGGTGCTCGCCTTGGCAGCACATATACTAAAATTTTTTAAATTGTAGTTTACTTTCTTCTTTTTTAATTTTTATTTTTTAATATTAACATCGAGTTAAGCTTCAAGGTAATCTCCTTTCCCCAATCAACGCTACCCCATAGGTAAACCAGTTTTTTTTTTTCGTTTTTTTTTTTTAAGATTTTTTGTTTACTTGTTTGTTAGAGAGAGAGAGAGGGAGCGAGCACAGGTAGACAGAGTGGCAGGCAGAGGCAGAGGGAGAAGCAGGCTCCCTGCCGAGCAAGGAGCCTGATGTGGGACTCGATCCCAGGACGCTGGGATCATGACCTGAGCCGAAGGCAGCCGCTTAACCAACTGAGCCACCCAGGCACCCCGGTAAACCAATTTTTAATCCCCCTTTATCTTAGGAAAGTTGACTCCTTTAACAAAGATATCAAGATACATCCAGGAAGAATCAAAACAAGCTTCCTCGCCCACATTGGGAATTTGTAACCACGCTCCCATCTCTTTCTCCTGCCAGTGTTTCTGTGTAATTGTTTTTGTCCTGGTAGTATATAAATCTTAAACATGGGGTTCTTTTTGACAAGGTTTTTGTTGTTATTGTTGTTGTTGTTGTTTTGTTTTATGTATATTTATTTTTTTCTCTTGTCATCTACTTTTATCAGTCTTTTTGTTTTTCTGTTTTTATTGTATACTTTATGAATCTTACCTTGGGGCCCATTTGGGCTGAGCCTTCTCTTTTATTTGATCTTTCTTTTTTCCCTCTCTCTCTGTCTCTCTTTTTCTTTCTTTACTTTCTTTTTTCTTTCGTTTGGGAGGGGACTCTTGATTGCTTAGCAGTGTTCCAGGGTGCACCTTGCCTGCACCATGGTCAATACATTCAGCTACATCTGTTCAGCCATCTCTCACCAAAATGACTAGGAGGAGGAATGCCCAACAGAAGAAAAATTCAGAGGCTGGGCCTTCTGTAACAGAACTAATGGCTATGGACATAGACAATATGTCAGAAAGGGAATTCAGGCTAACAATTATCCAGGCAACAGCTAGGTTGGAGAAAGCCATGGATGACAAAATGGAATTGATTAGGGCAGAAGTGAAAGCCACCAGGGATGATGTTCACAATGTTCTCAATGAGTTCCAATCTAATCTAAATTCTCTAAAACCTAGGGTAACTGAGGGGGAGGAGTCAAGATGGCAGAGAAGTAGGAGGCTGAGACGACATCAGCCAGCAGGAGATCAGCTAGATAGCCTATCAAACCATTCTGAACACCTACAAATCCAACAGAAGATCGAAGAGAAGAAAAACAACAATTCTAGGAACAGAAAATCGACCACTTTCTGAAAGGTAGGACCAGCGGAGAAGTGAATCCAACGCGACGGGAAGATAGACCCCAGGGGGAGGGGCCGGCTCCCGGCAAGCGGCGGAGCACAAAATCAGAACATTTAAAAGTCGGCTCCACGGAGGGACATCGCTCCAGAGGCTAAACTGGGGTGAAGACCTCACGGGGACAACGTAGACTCAGGTCCCGCGGGGTCACAGAAGGATCGGGGGTGTCTGAGTGTCGCAGAGCTCACAGGTATTAGAGCGGGGAAGCTGGCTGCGGAGACAGAGCCGAGATTTCCTAGTGGTCTGTGACACGGACCGGTGCTCTGTGGCACTGGCCGGTGCTCTGTGCGAGGGGTCCCCACAAGATCCGGGGAGACTCCGACCCGGGAGAGCTCAGGGATCTACGGGGTCCGGAGACTCCAGGTGGGACTCTGCCAGAGACAGAGACGCTTGGTCACAGGCTGGGTGAGCTCGGAGCACTCCCAGAAGCCAGTGAGACGGGACTGCTTAGGCACGATTTTCTCTGAGCGCGGTCTGCGGGTGCGCGCGGTCTGCGGGTGCGCGCAGTGTCGGCGGGCCCGCGGTGTCCGCGGGAGCGCGGTGTCTGCGGGCGGGCGCGTGCGCGCACTCTCCGGGCGCAAATGTGGGCTAGGGAGACTGGAGGGATTAAACGCTTTTCTCTGAAGGCGCACTGAAGACTGGGGCCCCTAGCTCTCGGCTCCTCTGAACCGGAGATTGGGAGGCCGCCATTGTCATTCCCGTCCTCCAGAACTCTACAGAAAGCGCTTTCAGGGAACAAAAGCTCCTGAAAGCAAACCTGAGAGGATTACTTAGCCCGGCCCCTGGTAAGGGCGGGGCAACTCCGCCTGGGGCAAAGACACCTGAGAATCACTACAACAGGCCCCTCCCCCAGAAGATCAAAGAGATACAGCCAAGACCAAGTTCACTTAACAGGGAGAACAGCGGATTCTTATCTGGACAAAATGACAAGGCGGAAAAACTCACCACAAAAAAAAGAGCAGGAGACAGGACCGAAGGCTAGGAACCTAATCAATACAGACATTGGTAATATGTCAGATCTGGAATTCAGGATGACGATTCTCAAGGTTCTAGCCGGGCTCGAAAAAGGCATGGAAGATATTAGAGAAACGCTGTCAGGAGAAATAAAAACCCTTTCTGGAGAAATAAAAGAAATAAAGTCTAATCAAGTTGAAATAAAAAAAGCTATTAATGAGGTGCAATCAAAAATGGAGGCTCTTACTGCTAGGATAAATGAGGCAGAAGACAGAATTAGTGATATAGAAGACCAAATGGCAGGGAATAATGAAGCAGACCAAAAGAGAGACAATCAGCTACTGGACCACGAGGGGAGAATTCGAGAGATAAGTGATGCCATAAGACGAAACAACATTAGAATAATTGGGATTCCAGAAGAAGAAGAAAGAGAAATAGGAGCAGAAGGTATACTGGAGAGGATTATTGTAGAGAATTTCCCTAATATAGCAAGGGGAACAAGCATCAAAATCCAGGAGGCCCAGAGAACACCTCTCAAAATCAATAGGAATCGACCCACACCCCGCCACCTAATAGTAAAATTTACAAGTCTTAGCGACAAAGAGAAAATCCTGAAAGCAGCACGGGACAAGAAGTCTGTAACGTACAATGGTAAAAATATTAGATTGGCAGGAGACTTATCCACAGAGACCTGGCAGGCCAGAAAGAACTGGCATGATATATTCAGAGCACTAAACGAGAAAAACATGCAGCCAAGAATACTTTTTATCCAGCTAGGTTATCATTGAAAATAGAAGGAGAGATTAAAAGCTTCCAGGACAAACAAAAACTGAAAGAGTTTGTAAACACCAAACCAGCTCTACAGGAAATATTGAAAGGGGTCCTCTAAGCAAAGAGAGACCCTAAAA
>RCUC01106764.1:0-12358 GCA_003697995.1 Taxidea taxus jeffersonii
CTGTGTGCCAACACCACTACAGAGCCAGGCCTATTGCAGCAACATTTCTTTCAATTATTAACTTCCCAAAACATTCCTCAACAGAAAAACAACCCAGACAACATTAAAGTAAAGGTGGACATTCTGGAGAACTGAGGGTCCGAATCATTTTCACCTGAAAAGGTCAGTTGGCTTCGGCCCAGGGTCTGCTGGGAACCCAAGGTCCACCCAGTGTTTGCAGGGGTAAAAGGTGAAGTTCACAAGAGGCAACAGAATGTCAGAAATCAACAAAGGGAACACACTCTCACCTGCGCTAATTAACAGACTTTAAAACACAAACAAAAAACCCACCCTGGACGGCCAGAGCCCTCCTACAGGCCTCAAAAGGACTGTCGGGGCAGCGGTTTCGGAAGCAGGGAGGGGGCGGGGAGGCCAACTCTGTGCCTTGTCCCCAAATGCACCGCCGTCACCTCGGACCTGTGCTGGTATTACTTCTCTTTAAAACAGCAAAGTCAGGCGCCTGGGTGGCTCAATGGGTTTATTTAAGCCTCTGCCTTCAGCTCAGGTCATGATCTCAGGGTCCAGGGATCGAGTCCCGCATCGGGCTCTCTGCTCCGCGGGGAGCCTGCCTCCTCCTCTCCCTCTGCCTGCCTCTCTGCCTACTTGTGATCTCTGTCTGCCAAATAAATAAATAAAATCTTTAAAAAACAAAACAAAAAACAGCAAAGTCTCCGCAGCAGAAGCCCAGGAGCGGCTCAGGCCATCCGGAAAAGAGGGGGCCTCGCTAAAGGAGGAGGCCGAGACTCTGAAAAGAGCCTGGCCAGGCCGATTTTCTTGGAACCTCTGAAAGCACCAGTCCCTCCGGAAGCGAAGTCCGGCTTCCACCAGCGGCCGACCTCCGGCCTGGAGCCCCAAGCACGCAGAACGACTGCCGCTTTTCTCCAACAAAGGAGAGACCCCCGGCCGGAGCGCGCGCCCTGCCGCCTCCCACCGCCCTCGGAGCTCGGGCTGCGTCTTTAACTGCTCGCCTGGAACGCGTCCTCGAGGGCACCGCAGGCAGCTGCGGCGGGCGCGCCCCGCCCCGCCCCCACCGCGGGCGTCACGTGACGGCTGCGAAAAGTAGGGGAAAGGTTACCGCGAGCCCCGCCCCCGGCCTGGCGCGTCCCAGGCGCTCAGATCCTGTTCCACCCGCCGGGCTCCGAGAGACCTTCCGGAGCGAGCTGGCGCGCATCGCCGGCGCTGCCAGCCTCCTCCCCCGGCGACACGCTGCGCCTCTCCGTGGGAAGGCCGAGCCCTGCGTGGCCAACCCTGGGGACAGGGAAGGGCTGAGCGCGCCCGATGCCGCCCCACGGAGGCACCGCGGCTCCCAGTCCCCGCGCGCCCAAAGCGCGTCCGGAAGGGACTCGCAGGGAAGCCCAAGGAAACATTAAGTGTTTCTATGAATGGGCACGGGAGGCCGGGGTTGCACAAGCGCGGGCCCTCCCACGGGGCTCCCCGGAGGCCCAGGCCTGACCGCCGGGTTACCACGGGTCCAGGGTCGGGCCAAGGGCGGCAGCAGGGACGCCCGGTTTATTCCCTTGGCCTCTGGGTCGGGCCACTTGTTTTCAGTACAAACTCGGAAGGCTCTTGTGGCCTGTGCGCGATGCCAGTTGTGCCACTCTGATACAAAGTGTGTGCACGCCCAAAGATGGCCCTTTTCTGGGTTTCCAACAGTTGGAGTTCAGCGCGCAAGGTCAGGTCCGACCGTGCATCACCGGAAGGAAACCGGTCGTTTCTGTGCGAAGAGGAGGCGCGCGGAGGCACCACCCCCGCAAACCCGCGGTCTGGGGGCTGCATCCAGCCGGTACCAGACAGCATGGCCCCAGGTGACTTACACCCGGGCACTGCCTGGCCTCCACGGTCAGCATTACCGTCCTCCTCCGTACGCCACGCTAGCCGGGAGTCACCTTCAGTGCTCCGGGAAGGGGGTGTGATGCTTGCGGGCCCAAAAGGCCGGGGAGCTCGGCCATGTTTCGGTCACTCGGTTGGAGGTTCGGGAGAAAGGAAACGCGCCTGAATATCTGGAATGACCAGAAACCGGACGCCGGTGCCAGGAGGTGGTGTAACTGAATACGCGCTTCAGAAGGTGACACGGATTTCCAATTTGCTCGGTAACTTACAGAGTTACCGGTTTCCCACAACAATCTGCCCTTATTTTTCCAGCACGGGGAGCACAAGAGGGCCGCGAGCCTGGTGCAGTCGGGGGTACCGAGGCGGCTCCGCACGGGGCTCCGAGCTCGCGTGGAAGGGGAAGGCCGGCCCTCACCTGCGCTCCCCGCCGCCTTAACGGACGCCAGCCACAATTCACATCACAAAGACGCCGACCCACGGCCTCTCCGAGCAAAACGAAAGGAAGCGGCCCGGCCGCAGGCTGGCCGAGGGAGCGGAGGCTAGGGCTGCGCCCGTCGGGGCCGGGCAGCCCGGGTCGCTCCGCCGCCCTGACCGCGCCGTCCGGGCTCGCGGGCCGGGAGGGAGCCCAGGCCTGGTCACGTGACGCCCCTCCCCCAGCCCCGCGCGGCGGCTCGGGGGCCCGGCGCGACCTTGGGCGGACTGTCCGCGCCCACCTGCCCCGCACCCAGCGCCGCACCAGGGGACGGGGGGCGCTCGCAAGCGGGGACCCCGGCCGCGCGCCCCTACCTCGTTCCCGGCGGGCTCTCGGACCGCGCCGGGAGCCCCGCATCAAGGGCGTGTCCCGACGGCTGCAATGCGGGGGCAGCCCCGGGGAAGTGGGTGGACGGCGCACCCGGGAGTCCTGAGGCCCGAGAGTCCCTCTAGCTCCCGCTTGGGACCAGTCCGCGACCCCAGCACGGCCCCCCAGACCCAATCCACCCCCAGAGGGGGAAGGGATACGGAGGGATCGAAAGGGGGTTGGTGGCGCCCCGCCAAAGTCTGGAAGGCCGAGCATCCCCCCTGCAGCCTCAGCGACCCTCGGACGGACCCCCCAGACACAATCCATTCCTAAGAGAGAGGTGGGATGAGAGGAAAAGGGAGCCGGCGTCCCTAGTGGCCCCAGGCCGGAGGCATCCTGCCAAATCCAGAGACCCACGCATCCCTCCAGCGCCGGCACTGTACGGGCGGGCGGGCCGACCGACCCTTGGACGTACCCCAGACCCAATCCACTCCTGGGAAGTGGGAGTCCCGAACTTGGCGCATCCTGCCAAGTCCGGAGGGCTGAGCATCCCTCCCGCTGCCGCACCAGACCCGCACGGCAGGCCCGCGAGCGATCGGCTCCCGGGCGGACCCCACCCCCCGACCCCATCCACGGCGGAAGGACCGTGGAGGCGCGGAGTTCCTGCCGCGCTCCCATTTGGGGTTCTAACGAACCCCGCCGTCCCGGGTGGGGCATGCTGGGGGCTCCCCCTCCGCGCCGCGGCCCGCGGCCCCCGCCCCCGCCTGGGTCCGGGCCCTGGCAGTCCCCGGCTGCCCCACCCGGGAGCCCGCCGGAGCCCGCAGGCCCGCGCCCGCTCGCCCGCCCTCCCGGCGCGCGCAGCCCGGGCCCGGCCTTACCAAGCGAGCGAGCCGAGGCGCGGCGCCGGCGGCGGAGGCTGCAGCGGACTGAGAGCGCGGCGAGCGAGAGCCGGGGGCTGGAGGGCCGCGGGCGAGGCCGAGTGCACCCGACGCCGGTCGCCGCCGATTGGCTGAAGCGTGCGGGGCCGCGGTGCGGGCGGGGCTGAGACTCCCCGCGCTGGGCGGGCGGGGGGCGGGACCGGGCGGGGCGGGGCCTCGGCGGCTCCTAGGGGAGCCTGTCCGGCGAGGAAACTGAGGCTGCGGAGGAGCACGCCACCTCCGCCCCCTGCCAATACGGGGCCCCGGGCGAGATTCCTCACCCTGGAGACTCTGTTTTCTCATCTGAAAAATGGGCCAACTCATGTGGGCCAAGCCCGTAAAAGCGCTCAGCACGGTGCTTGGATCGGGCTAGCCCTTTACAGCCATTGCCGCCTGTAATCCTCAAAGCACCTCCTATAAATATCTGATCCCAGTCCGCGCTCGCGCACGACCACACAGCTAAGAAAATGGATACGACGTTGGGGCCCGGTCTGACTCCAGAGCCCACGCCCCAAATCGGACCCGATCCCCGGAATGACCGCTGAGGCGATCCCCAGGCCGCGTGGCGGGCAGAGCCAACACGCTACTGCGAATTCCGGGGACGGTTCTGGCCTCCTCCTTATCTAACTGGGAGAAAAATACCTCCCTCCGGGCTTTGATAAGATTTGGTACATTAATTATTCAGGCGCCTGGAGCATTCCACCTGCCGGGGAAAGGCATGCCCGAAGGTGCGCACAGAATGACCGGGAGATCCTTGTATGGGACACTGAACTCAGGAGAGGGACCAGGAGTGGACACTGCTCACTGGCAGATCCCAGGAGTCTAGGCCGGGGGCACCCTCCGCAGGGCGATCAGGGAAGACCCGGCAGTGTTTCCCCTCCAACCTCACCCCCGCCCCTTCCCTGTATTCATCTGAAATGCTCCCAGGCACTAGCTGGTGGTCCTGCATACGGCAGGTGCTCCATAAATGCACCAGTTTTATGAACAGAGACCCGGCTCTCCGAGAGGTCAAGAACTCCTTCTGGCTATTAAAAACCCATGCTTGCCTCCATCTTTCGGTCTGCATTATTTGGTGGTTACCACTGAAAGGTTTAGAAGAGAAAATGAAAGTTCTCTCTTGTCCCCGCCCCCTCACTGCCACGGCCACCGTTAACTATTGGTGCATGCTCTCCGGGCTGTTTTAAATGAAGTCTCGGGGTAGGTGCTGTTTGTAACACTCTTGTTTTCACTTGGCTTATGTCGTGCACTGAGTTCCCTGTGGAGCCGGAGATGATTTCCTCTTTCGCAGGGCTTAGTCCACCCCATGGACGCTTAGACCCCCCTTTTCACCATCGCAGGTATAAATAAAGCGGCACCGGATTGTCGTCGTGCCCCTCTGAGCTCTGCTTTCTCTCTGTAGGTCCCTAGAGGCAAAGCAACCAAGTCAGAGAGCAGGCTCCTGCGACATTTGGGTGACATCCTGGTGTCCCTTGCTGAGCCACCCTCAGAAAAGCTTACTAACTAACATCTACTCCCACCCAGGCGTGGGAATGGGGCCGCCTCCGGAGCCCGTCAGCGCTGCCCGTCACTATCAGCTCTTTGCACCTCTGCCAACCTTCAAGGAGCGGGCGGGAGATAACGCTCCTTATTTTGATTGGCATTTCTTTGAAGTTAGAAATTGGAGACTTCCTGCCACTGCGGGCTCGGGTCTGTTCCCCACCCCCTGCCCCGAGCGGTCCCTGGCTGCGACGCCCTCCCCTCCTCTCCAGATTTCACCGCCCAAGAAAGCAGGTGGACTGGGCCAGGGCCCACCTGCTCAGAGCGCGCGGCAGCCCGGCACCTGCATCCTCCGCTCCATGATCGTTACACGTAGGCCTTCCTGGCTTGTGCCTTGGACTCTCACCCTCACCTCAAATGCCCTTCCCTCCTTTCCCCGGAACCCCCGCCATCAGCCTGCGGATCCCGGCCCAAGGTCACTTTCTTCCTCACTGGAGTCTCGCCGTGTTCTCCCCTCTGGGATTAGTCCCGCGCCCTGTAGGTTCCCAGGGCCCTGCGGCCTTGACTGTGCACCCCTCCCCGCGCGCCGCCTGGGTGCCACCTGCAGGCCGGGCGAGGCAGGGGCAAGGGCAGGACCCCGGTACTGGGGGCCACCGGCTCCGGCGATCACCTGGCGAGCCCACGACCGCCGGGCAGCAAGCATTTCCAGCCCGATCCTAGAGTCTTCGTGTGCCTGCCCGGACTCTGCTCCCACCCCCCGCATGCAGCTCTCCAGGGCGGCTTAGCAGCGGCTATTAATAAAAACCCAGGAACTAGGCCTCTGGGGAGCTCCAGGCCTGTTGGATCCTGTGTTCCCTTTGGGCCAAAAATATCCCAGAGTTGGCCTCAGAACCTGGAGTAATCTTTCTCGAGCTCCGTTTTTGTTTGTTTGTTTCTTTGAATTCTTCCCCGTTTGATTGGAACATAGTGTAGCAGCTGCCTAGCCTGGCGATAGGGAAACTTTTTTTTTTAATGCACCTACTGTCGGGGTGCCTGGGGGGCTCAGCCGGTTCAATGTCTGCCTTCAGCTCAGATCATGATCCCCGGGTCGGGCATGGAGCCCCACATAGGGCTCTCTGCTCCCTCTCCCTCTGCCTCTCCCTTCTTGTGAGCTCTCTCTCACTCACTCACTCTCAAATAAATAAATAAATTCTTAAAAAAAAATAAATGCACCTACTGTCTTCCTTATCATTAAGAAATCTGCTTTTTTAAAACTCTATAAATATCCTTTTATGGAAAAATTCAAGCATATAAAAATTAATGAGATCAGTATCATGAGGTCTTGGATAACTGAACAAAACAGGTTCAACAATTACCAAGTGAAGATCAAACTTGTTTGTTTCTACCCCAGCCACTGCGTCTAGATTTCTTTTTTTTTTTTTTTAAGATTTTTATTTATTTATTTATTAGAGAGAGAGAGCTCAGGCAAGCAGAGTGGTAGGCAGAGGCAGAGGGAGAAACAGGCTCCCTGCCAAGCAAGGAGCCCGATGTGGGACTCGATCCCAGGACGCTGGGATCATGACCTGAGCCAAAGGCAGTCGCTTAAACAACTGAGCCACCCAGGTGTCCCTGCCTCTAGATTTCATGAAAGCAAATCCAGAAATCCTACTGTTCTGTACTTGCAATTTTTTTAAACTTTCTTTTTTTTTTTTTTTTAAGATTTTATTTATTTATTTGGCAGACAGAGATCACAAGTAGGCAGAGAGGCAGGCAGAGAGGGAGGGGAAAGCAGGCTCCCCCGCTGAGCAGAGAGCCCGGGGCTCCATCCCAGGACCCTGAGATCATGACCTGAGCCGAAGGCAGAGGCCTAACCCACTGAGCCACCCGGGCACCCCTGTCCTCGTATTCTTGAGTAAAGATGTCTAAAAGGTTTCTTTTCAAAAAAAAAATAACCCCCCTGACACACACACAAAATATACCCTCAATGCCATTGTCCAACCTAAAATAGCAGAACAATTCCAATACAGAACTTATAAGGCCCTCTTGGGCTGCCAAGGGCACAGCTGAGTGCCACTCTCCTGCCAGCCCCTGTCACTTGCTGGCAGCTTCCGGCAGATTCTGATTTCAAAGCACATGAGGCTTTCTGGAACTCAGTTCTCGCTTCCCATAGGAAACAATTTTGCAATCTTAGAGTTCAGTGCTTCTCGCTCCTCTCCAGAGCTTTGAACCCCTCTGAACTTGAACCTTGAGCTACTGTAGGTAGGGAGGCACACAGCGGCAGTGCCATGTCTGGTGGCGATAACATTTGCTCAGCCAGCATCACTGGGCTCTGATGAGAACAGAGTGAGGTCAGGCAGATGCAAGCAGACTGGGCCAAGGTAGCTCGACCATGAGCCAGCGAAAGGAACTCCTAACAACAGCCAAAGGGTATTCTTAATTCAATAGGCTTGCCCTATGACCCAGTAATCCTGTCCCTGAGTATCCCCTGGGAAGAGATGAGAGCATTATGTCCCTGCAAAGACCCTGGTACAGGAATGTTTACAGAAGATTTGCTCGAAGGGACAAAAATCCAGAGACAACCCAAATGGCCATCAACATCAAACAGATAAATACTTTGCGGTTTCTCCATAGAGCAGAATAATAAGCGGCAAGGAAAAAGAGAAAGTCGCTAACAGCCCAAGGGGACCGATCCTACAGATGCTAGGTTGTGGGAAAGCCAGCCGAAGGTACACACCACATTTACGTGCTGTATGATTTCTATAACAAGGGGTGCCCCTACCTGCCGTGATGGGTACTGACTGAGAGACACAGGAAGGACCTCACAGGGGCCTCGGAGGGGTGATGGGAAATGCTCCGTATACCTAAGCACGTGATCCTCCCTGCTATCTGTGTGTTAGGCCTCAATTTTAAAAAGTAAAAAAATCTCGGGGCGCCTGGGTGGCTCAGTTGGTTAAGCGTCTGCCTTTGGCTCAGGTCATGATCCTGCGGTCCTGAGATCGAGTCCCACGTGGGGCTCCCTGTCGGTGGGGAGCCTCTTCTCCCTCTCCCTTGGGCCTTCCCCATCCCTGCTCGTGTTCTTTCTCTCTCACTCTCTCTTTCTCTTTCTCAAATAGATAAATAAAATCTTTTTAAAAAATTAAAACTTAAAAAAGCTTTCAAGGTAGATGGGGCACCGACCCTTGGTGGCAAGCGTGAAGCTATCCGGGGGTCATGAAATGAAGAGAAGCTGATGAAGTTGGATCACCTGGGGAGACAGCAGCGTTAGAGGGGAGTGGAGGAGAGGCTGGCTGCCAGCCTCTTGCTGGTGCAGGGGAGCAGTGGGGAGAGCACCAGGGACAGCATCCAGAGCCTAGGAGGTGGCAAAGCTGTGGGCAGGAGTGGCAAAGGAGGCCTGCACACCCCAGTCCCTCACCTCCCTCCCCACTCTTCCTCCTGTCCGGCTGCCTATGCCTCCCCTCCAAGGCCAGGACTCCACCCTGTTCCCTCTGCACCTGGCAGGAGCCAGTGCCCTGATGGGCCCGTCGGGGGCACAAGGAAGGCGGGCCAAAGTTTGCCTTCCTGGGGAGTCATCACGGTAAAGAAGAGCGGGGGCCCGGGAGTGGGCACACTCAGCCACCAGCCTGGGTCTGGGCGTCAGTTCCCTCACCTACACGAGGACATGGCACTCGGGCACTAACACACACCCTTCTCACTACTGCTTGGGGAAGCAGTAATTCTAGTGGCTTAGGGGTGTGAGGTCCGGAACCAGACGGCCTGGGTTCAAACCCTGCCTCCGCCGCTCGCCCGGCTGAGTGATCTTAAGCGCTCTGTGTCCTCATCTGTAAAATGGGGAGAGTAATCAGAGCGGCCTTGGAGAGTCTTAGTGACAATGACACCAGTAACTGATGGGGAAAGGGCTTAAGCATCCCCAGGACTCGGTAGGTGCCATGAATGCGTTAGCCATGAGTATTAGTTTCCCTCGGTGGAGCCTCTGTTTTAAAAGCCTTTGTTTGGGGACACCTGGGTGGCTCAGTTGGTTAAGCGGCTGCCTTCGGCTCAGGTCATGATCCCAGCATCCTGGGATTGAGTCCCACGTCGGGCTCCTTGCTCGGCAGGGAGCCTGCTTCTCCCTTCTGCCTCTGCCTGCCTCTCTGTCTGCCTGTGCTCACTCTCTCTCTCTCTCTCTAACTAATAAAAGCCTTTGTTTGTAAACAGTAAAATGTGATCAATGAACAACTCATTTCCTGGTTTATTAATCAGAAATGCAGATACAATCACCAGCGAGAGCTCGCCATCTGCCTGAGGTCCAGCCACGCTTTCAACAGATGTTTATTCCAAAGTCCAGATTGCCAAGACCTGACGCATTGCCAACCACGGGAAAAAAAAAAAAATTGGGCCTTTTGAACCACACAGTTTCATTTCAAATAAATGAAAGCTCCTCAAATAAATGAAATCTCCTGAAGCCATTTTTTAAGGGTCAGAATAGGTCCAAGGGCCACCATTGTGACTTCAGCTCCCAGTCATCTCCGAAGTCCCCACTAACCCAGCGTGCCCGGAGAGTGTGCGCTGGTGGGGTTGGGATCTGAGCTCCTAGGTGTGACCAGAGCAGCGTGCTGGGCACAGAGCAGGTGACAGCTCAGAGGTGACTCCTGGGAGTCGGCGGCTCGACTTGTCCCCAGCTGGGGCCAGGCCAGCCTGGACACTGGGACCTCAAGGGTGCCGAAGCGGTGAGCGCCCCATAGCACCTGTTACAGGTGCCTGAATATCCGATTGAGAGCCCTGGCCAAAGACTTTGGTGTCAAGAAGCAAATTCCCTTCCCCAGCATCTTGCATCAATAGCTTTTATGCTCTGTGGGGAGGGTTCCTAATGAACATCTGCTCACAGCTTTAACCCTTTCCCCAGAAAAAACAAGCAATGGGAAATAATTTCATTCTTCGACCTTCCCAAGCCCATTGACCAACGCCCAGCTCAGACGGGTGAAGAAAAATCATCTGAAACTCAGAAATAAAGCAAAAGGATACTTGACCATTCCTTCACGGGCTCATTATCTAACTGGGGTAGCCTATCTTGACCCGGCCCCAGACTCTAGGAAGTTACATGTTAACCAGTAGACTTTTGTCCAACAGAAATGCAAAGAATTTCTGTTGGTGGGGGAAAAAAAAGTATTCCCCCAAATTATGGTTTCATTGCCCTATAGGATGTTAAGCAGGTTGGGAGCATTTAGGAAACACTCGGATTTTTGGGATGCCTGGGTGGCTCAGTTGGTTAAGCAGCTGCCTTCGGCTCAGGTCATGATCCCAGCGTCCTGGGATCTAGTCCCACATCGGGCTCCTAGCTCGGCAGGGAGTCTGCTTCTCCCTCTGCCTCTGCCTGCCTCTGCCTGCCTCTCTGTCTGCCTGTGCTCGTTTGCTCTCTCTCCCTCTCTGTCTGACAAATAAATAAATAAAATCTTTAAAAAAAAAACAAAACTCGGATTTTTGTCCGCCTTCCTCTGTAGGGGAAATGCAATTCTTCCTGCTGTGTGTCCCTTCCCTGTGCATCTCCTTTACTCCCCAGTTGAGCTCTTTGCTTCGGACACTTGCGGTCACTAAACCACCACTGCCCAGAGAGCATCAGATCCCTCTGGTTAAGGGCTCGGTCCCACAAGATGCGCCCCCGTCCCCACCCTTTCACATGACAGGTGACGGGTCACCTGTGTTCTGACCAACCCGCTATGGAGGTTCCAAAGACCTCTCCTCGGGCCCGATGAATTTGCTGGAGTGGCTCTCAGAGCTCAGGGGAAGCACTTACTTAGCTTTACTGATGTATGAGAGGGTATGACAAAGATGTTGATGAGCTCTCTGGGGGCAGGACATCGAGACAGCTGCTGGGGGTGCGGGTGGGGGCGCCCTTTTTACCCATAGCATCCTTCTGCAGCAGTGCAACCCTAGGGGAGACCTTCCTGGGGAAGAGTTGGGGGCACCCACACCCATGAGCCTCCCCGAACCAGCAGAGGCCACCTGGTAAATCCTGGGGAACTGTGTGTACAAGACCCACACTTTGTACGGCGCCTTTCCACTCACATGTGCTCTTATCCTCATGATGCCGATGTATTCTGTATTTTCTTTTTCCCTAAAAAAAAGCCCTATGGTGACTGGAACTTTCAGGACCTGAGGAAAAGCACGGGCTCTACCCAGACTGGTGCCACCTCTCTTTGGTTCTCATCCCAAGCAGGAAATAACTTCAAGATTCTGGGTTCACACGCATTTCTGCGTCCCACGCTCCACAGACCAAACTGGGCTCCAAGTACGGCCCTGACTTCTGCCCCCGGCTAGTCCCTTCTTGTCCCTAGCAGGTCCTCCTCGTTTAGAAAAGGAGGGTCAAATAACTCACCAGGGGAGACTTCTCTGGGGGATGGGAGAACTTTCAAGCATCTATTGAGCACCTGCTGTATGCCAGGCAACAAGCCAACGGGAGCGTGACTGCAGAATGTGAGATCCTCACAGGCCCTTCCGCCCGGCTCCATCTCCTCTAGAACCTCCTCCTCCCCCTCCAGCGCGAGTCCTCCTGAAGCTCACCAGTGACCCTACGAGCCTCCTGGGCCAGCAGAGGCCACTTGGCAAACCCCATTTGCCTCTTTCCCTAGATCCCATCCTGTTGGAACCCTGTGTTGCATTGCACAGTTGCCTCATCTTCCCCTCCCAGGGGCCTTCTCCTCTTGTAACCTGTGAGTCACCCTGGCCCCAGGTTCTCCTTCTCCCCTGGGACCTGTCCTCAGATGCCTTCCCTGGCTCACTTCCATCTGCCCTTCCCAAATCAGATGTGGCTCCCAGCTTCTTGCTTTGGCCCTGCCTCGGTGACCAGCCTTGCACCCCTGGGAGCTCCCACGAGGCCACGCAAGCACCCCCATTCTGATCCTCCCAAATCCGCACCAGCGGGGCCCTCCCCAGGGGCAGTGATGGACTCACTTGCTTCCTGGGGCTGAGTGGCCCACCAGGAGGAGAAGGCTGGCTTCCAGTGCCAGCGGGGCAGGGCCACAGAGAAAAGTGTGTGTGTGTGGTTATATTTTCTATGTCACAGAAAGCAGCAGATAGTCATCAAGGGAAAATTAGAACTGATGGGTTTTCTTATGCTTATTTTAGTCTAGTATGTATTTTTAATTACATGTGAGGAAGTCCCCCTAATTCCTTTAGCAAATAGGGCCCTCAAAAGATCTGAATCTAGGCTGGACGGCTCAGTCAGTTAAGCGGCCAACTCTTGGTTTTGGCTCTGGCGATGATCTCCGGGTCCTGGGATTGAGCCCTTTGTCAGACTCTGTGCTGGGTGTGGAGTCTGCTTAAGATTCTCTTTCCCTCTCCCTCTGCCTCTCACTCTCCCTCC